>CAUYQG010119968.1:0-11583 GCA_963574415.1 Tarsius wallacei | reverse complement strand
GGTCTTGAACCCGCAGGTTCAGGCAATCCACTTGCCTTGGCCTCCCGAAGTGCTAGGATTACAGGCTGAGTCACTGAGTCCAGGGAAACAGACATGTTTAATTTTAAAAAGATCATATTGACCAGGCTCAGTGGCTAAGCCTGTAATCCCAGCACTTTGGGAAGCCAAGGCAAGTGGATTGCCTGAACCTGCGGGTTCAACACCCATCCGGGCAACTTGGGGAGACCTCGTCTCTAAAATAAATCAAAAATTAGCTGGGCATGGTAGCGCGCACCTGTAGTTCTGGCTACTTGGAAGGCTGAGGTGTAAGGATCGCCGGAGCCCAGCAGGTCAAGGCTGCAGTGGCCAGGAGTGGGTCACTGCACTCCAGTCCGGGTGACACATTGAGAATCAAACTCAAAAGAAAAAAAGATCATATCATCAGCAAAAAGGAATAATTTGACTTTCCCTATTCCAAGTTGAATGCCTTTGATTTATTTATCTTGCCTAATTGTTCTGGCTAAGACTTCCAGTACTATGTTAAATAGAAGTGGTGAAAGTAGACATCTTTATCTTGTGTCAATTTGTAGAGGAAAGGCTTTAAATGTTTCCTCATTCAGTATGATGTCAGCTGTGGATTTGTCAAACATGGCCTTTATTATGTTAAGGCCTTTATTATGTCTATGCCTACTTTGTTGAGAATTTTTATAATGAAGGGAGGATGTTAAATTTTATTAAATACTTTTTCTGCATCACTTGAGATGATGATATGATTATTGTCCTTAATTCTGTTGGTGTGATGTATCACATTTATTGATTTGTGTATGTTCAACCATCCTTGCATCCCTGGTATAAGTCCCAATTGATCATGGAGTATTATTTTTTTATGTGCGGTTGGATTTGGTTTGCTGGCATTTTATTGGAGATTTTTGTATCTACGTGTTTTTTTTCTTGAGTTGGAGTCTCACTCTGTCACCCAGCCTGGAGTGCAGTGGCCGCTCCCAGCCACCACAGCCTCGACCTACTGGGCTCCGGCGATCCTTTCACCTCAGCCTTCTGAGTAGCCGGAATTACAGGTGCACACTACCACGCCCGGCTGATTTTTGATTTATTGTAGAGATAAGGTCTCGCCAAGTTGCCCAGGCGGATCTCGAACCCGCGGGCTCAGGCAAGCCACTCACGTCAGCCTCCCAAAGCGCAGGATTACAGGCGGAGCCACCGAGCCCAGCTGCATCTAAGTTTATTAGAGACATTGGGTTATGGTTTTCTTTTTTGCTGTGTCCTTGTCTGGTTTCGTATCAAAGCGATGGTAGCTTTATAGAAGGAGTTAGGGAGAATTTCCTTCTTTTTCATTTTTGGAATATTTTCAGGAGAATTGTTATTTGTTCCTCTTTGTACATTTGATAGAATGTGATTGTGAATCTATCCAGTCCTGGGCTTTTCTTTTTGGTGAGAGTTTTTCTTTTTTTATTACTAATTCAATCCTGTTACTCACTTTTGGTCTATTCAGTTTTCCTATTTCTTTCTGATTCAATCTTGGTAGGATGCACGTTTCCAGGAATTTATATCTATTCTCTAGGTTTTCCAGTTTGTCAGCGTAATAGTTGTTTATAATAGCCTTTGATAATCTTTTGTATTTCTATGGTCAGTTGTAATGTCCCTTTTTTCATTTCTGATTTTTTATATTTGTGTCTTCTCTCTTTTCTTGGTTAATCTAGCTAGCGGTTTATCAATTTTATCTTTTTAAAGAAGCAACTCTTTGTTTTCTTGACACTTTGTATTGTTTGTTTAGTCACTATTTCATTGAGTTCTGCTCATTTTCTTCTGCAAATTTTTGGTTGGATTTGTTCTGACTTCTCTAGTTCCTGGAGGTGGAATGTTAGATTATTAATTGGTCATCTTTCTACCTTTTTGCTGTAGGCGTTTATTGGTATGAATTTCCCTCAGCACTGTTTTTGCTGTATTATGTTTATATTTTCATTTGTTTTAAGAAACTTTTTTATTTCCATCTCAATTTCCTAGCAGAACCAAAGGTCAGTCAAAAGCATACCATTTAATTTCCTTGTATTTATATGGTTTTCAAAATTCTTCCTGGTGTTGATTTGTAGTTTTATTCGATTGTGGTCTGAAAAGACACTTGATATGATTTCAATTTTTTGAAATGTGTTCAGACTTGTTTTGTGGCCTATATGGTCTATCCTGGAGAATGTTCCATGTAATAATGAAAATAACATATATCCTGCAGTTGTTGGATAAAATGTTCTGTAAATGTCTGTTAGGTTCATTTGGTTTAAAGTACAGTTTAGCCGGGCTCGGTGGCTCATCCTGTAATCCCGCACCTTGGGAGGCTGAGGTGAGTGGATTGCCTGAGCCCGAGGGTTCTAGAATTGCCTGGGCAACTTGGCGAGACCTCATCTCTACAATAAATCAAAAAATTAGCTGGGCGTGGTAGCGCGCGCCTGTAGTTCCAGCTACTGAGCAGAAGGATCCTTTCTGAGCAGAAGGATCGCCGGAGCCCAGCAGGTGGAGGCTGCGGTGGCCGGGAGCGGTCACTGCACTCCAGTCTGGGCAACTAAGTGAGACTCCAACAAAATAATAAAGTACAGTTTAAATCCAATGTTTCTTTGTTGAATTTCTGGCTAGATGAGCAGTCTAATGCTGAGAGTAGAGTGTTGAGTTTCCCACTATTATTGCATTGCAGTCTCTTTCTTTAGATTTATTAAGATTTGCTTTATAAATCTGAATGCTTTAGCAACGGGTACATATATATTTACAATTGTTATATCCTCTTGCTGTCTTGATCCTTTTATCTTTATATGTTGACATCTTTTGTCTTTTTTTTACTGTTAATTGACTTAAAGTCTGTTTTATATTATACAAATGTCGCTACTCCTGCTTGCTTTCTGTTTCTGTCTGCATGGAATACCATTTTCTATTTCTTTCTTTCTTTTTTTTTTTTTGAGTTGGAGTGTCACTGTCACCCAGGCTGGAGTGCAGTGGCATGCTCAAGGCGCCACCACAGCCTCGACCTACTGGGCTCAAGTGACCCTTCCGCCTCAGCCTTCCAAGTAGCTGGAACCACAAGCGCACACTACCATGCCCAGCTAGTTTTTTTTTTTCAATTTATCATAGAGATGAGGTCTCGCCAAGTTGCCCAGGCTGGTCTCGATCCCCTGGGCTTAGGCGGTCCTCTCGCCTCGGCCTCCCAAAGCGCTGGGATTACTGGCTTGAGCCATCACGCCTGGCTATTTCTTTATTTTCAGTCTATCTGTGTTTCTACTGTTAAGGTGGGTATCTTGTAAGCAGCAGATAGTTGGGTCTTTTTTCTGTTTACTCGTTCTGCCATGCTATATCTTTTAAGTTGATAATTTAGTCTATTTACATTCAAAGTTATTATTGCTATGTGAGGTTTTGTTTTTATCATATTGTTATTTGTTTTTTGGTTATTTGATTCTCTAGGTCCTAAGCAGTGTGTGCTGATGTCGGCAGTGGCTGGAATGACTGGGCGCGCTAGTCTCCTGACACACAGACGGCACCTGCAGGTAGAGACCAACAGAGATGGTAGCAATAAGGAGTTTATGCTCAACTTCAGGCCTCTGGGAGGAGTGCTCAGGGGCTCAGGATGGTGGATTGGCTTAGGCAATCCCCTGGATCCCAAGTTATATCCTCTTGTCTTACAGGGTATGGTCTGGCTTATGCTCAGACCTCCCACCCCAATGATGAAAGCAGGCACTAGCTACGGTGGGCAGGAGCAAGGTGATCTGCAGGCTTCAGACAGAATGCTCAGGTGAGGGGCAGTAGCAGTCATGCTGAGTCTCTGCCACTGGAGAGGTGAGGCCATCCTCGGTGGTCACAGCCTGGGCCAGCAGGTAGAGAACTTGAATCCTTCTCGCACCCCATTCCCAGTGGACTCATCCTTTTGCCCTGGCAGCAGTAGCCTGTGTTTATTTCATTCCTCAGCCTCAGCAGTAGGTGTTCCCATCCAGCTTGCAACTAAGTCCAGAGTAACTCATACCCCACTTGTGTGTCCTAGTCTTAGTCTGGGCAGCACTCACTTCCCCACACAGGCAGCTGCAGCCCATGCCTCACTTGCCTGTCAGCCCACTCCCAGTAGCAATAGCCCGAGTTTCCCTAACACCTCAGTTCAGAAGCCACTGGTCCTAAGACAGTGTGCAATCTGTTAAAAAATTAAAACTTATGTGCATCAAAGGGCACTATCAAGAAAGTAAAAAGATGATCCACAGAATGAGACAAATATATTTGCAAATCATTTATCTGATAAGGGACATGTATCTAGACTACATAAAGACCACTTACAAACAAATAACAAAAAAACAAATAATCCAATTTAAAATGGGCAAAAAAACATATCTCCATAGAAGATATGAGTGACCAGTAAGCACATGCAAAGATGCTCAACATTATTTAGCAATTATGGAAATGTGTATCAAACCACAGTGATACCATTTCAAACCCAAGAGGAAGGCTAATAAAAAAGATGGACAGTAACAAGTGTTGATGAGTATGTGGTTAAATTGGAACCCACATACATGTAAATGTAAAATGTTTATGTAAAAAGTAAAATGGGCTGGGTGTGGTGGCTCAAGCCTGTAATCCCAGCACTTTGGGAGGTGGAGGCGAGAGAATTGCCTGAGCTCAGGGATTCGAGACCAGCCTTAGCAACATGGCGAGACCTCATCTCTACAATAAGTCAAAAAATAAGCTAGGCATGGTGGCACACACCTGTAGTTCCAGCTACTTGGAAGGCTGAGGTGGAAGCTCGCCTGAGCCTAGCAGGTTGAGGCTGTGATGGCCGTGAGCGTGCCACTGGACTCCAGCCTGGGTGACAGAGTAAGCTTCCAACACACACACACACACACACACACACACAGGTAAAATGGTTCTGCCTCTATAGAAAAGAGTTTTACAACACCTCAAAAAGTTAAACATAGATTTACCATATGACCCAGCAATTCTACTCCTAGGTATATACTCAAGAAAAATGAAAACATACATCTACACAAAAACTTATACATGAAGGTTAACAGCAGCATTTTTCATAAAAACCAAAAGGTGGAAATAATTCAAATTTCTATTAAAGGAAGAATACATAAACAAAAGTGGTATATTCATGCACTGAAAAAATATTTGGCAATAAAAAAGAATGAAGGACTGATACATGGCACAACATGTACAATAGGGATGTATCTTGAAAAAATTATGCTAAGTAAAAGAAGCCAGACACAAAAAAACCACATATTATGCGATTCCATTTATATGAAATGTCTAGAATAAGCATAGAGAGTGGGATAAAAAGTGGATTACAGGTTGCTTAGGGCTGAAGAGAATGAAATAATTGAGGAGGTGATAACTAAAGGGTACAGGATTTCTTTTGGGAGTAACAAAATGTTCTCAAATTGATGGCAGTGATGATTGCACAACTCTGAATATGTTAAAAGCATTGCATTCAAATGGGTATATTGTATGGTATGTGGATTATAGCTCAATAAAGCAATTACTAAAATACTCAAGGAAAAAAATGGTGTTTGTAAGAAAACTGTTCATTTGAACAATGGATGCACTTTTCCCAATTCTCTTTTCAAAGGAATTTAACAGGGAAAATAAAAAGATAATAAAGGCATCAAAAACACAAGAAATCGACTCAACTTTTAGAAATGTATGCTAAGGAAAAAAAGATAAAGGTTGTGCATAAAAATAAACCACAACAACATCATAGCCTGAATGTTAAACAGAGTGCTTATATCTGGGCATTGTTATCTTGGGTGATGTATACACATTAAATTCAGACTTTTTTTCACACAAATAAATATTTCCTATAGAGGTCATATGGCATATTCCTGAAGAGTGCACACTACAGCGACCAATTGGCTGGATTCAAATTCCAGCTCTACCACTTGTTAATTATGTGACTTGGAGCAAGCTGCTTAAACTCTCTGGGTGTTTCTATTATTGGCAAAATGAGGACAATGGTAACCCCTATTTCACGGGGTTATTGTGATGAGAAAAGTTGTTAACATATGCAAAGTACTTACAACAGTGCTTAGTATATGGTAAGGGCTCAATAAATGTTGGCTATTGTTATGAAATAAAGTAAAAATAACATCACAATTTAAAAGGTCTCTTGTAAACTGAGCACTCATACAGTGGCATACAGCGTGAGTTTTGCATCATAGTTCTGCAAGGATTTTAATTCTGCATCACCTTTTCCAAACAGTCACCGAGGTCCCAGAGGTCCCCAGAGTGATAAAGCCACTATCATCTTTTCCTTTTAGGTTATCTGTGGATAGAGCAATGGGTAGTGCAATGGGTCATGTTTCCTCAGCCATATCATGGGTCTTGTGTAGAAAAAACTCATATTAGATATCATATCTGAATCTAAAAATTAAACTTCCAGGTTTCAAAAACATGGAGGAGTTTCCATTATCTTTTGTTTTTGTTTTGTTTTTAGTTTTTTATTTTAAATATGTGGGGTACAATTCAGGGTTAAGTATACAAATGTTTATTATGCAAGTATCCTTGTTGATGAGGTGTGGCCCCCCCTCCCCTGGCAGTTCCCACTACTGCCAATCCCACCCCCCAGCCCCTCCCGCCCTCCCCTGGCGGTTTCCCACAACTGCCATCCATTATCTGTTAGATGAAAAACTAAAAATCCTGAAAAACCTTTCTGCTACAAAAAATACAAAAATAGAATTGGAAAAATATATATAAATCCTTTTGAACACATGGTTGAGTTGGCAGGGAAGACAAGCAAATTTTCAGAAGCCAAAACCCTTACTTGGGCAAATATTCTGTGGGTGAAGTCAACTAAGAATAACAGTTTGCCCCCAGGGCATCAGGGCATCTGCCAATTCCCAGATGATTTAGAGTTTGGTGTTAATGGTCATGCATTGGTGAGAATTCAAATCCTACAGCTAGTGGTATCAGATCAGAGAAAAGACAGGATAATAGCTGCATAACCTATGGTATCAGATCAGAGAAAAGATAGGATAATAGCTGCATAACCTATCGGTAGAATAGAATGTTTAAAATAAGATGCAAGAAGCATAAAACATTAAAAAAGACTGATAAATTAGGATACAATAAATCTAAAATTTTTTTCTTCAAAAGACAAGGTAAAGAGGTGATGAGACAAGCCACAAAATGGGTGAAGATATTTGTAACACATATAAGGACAAAGAATTAGTAATCAATATCAAAGATATATATAAAATTATAAATCACTAAGAAAAAGACAGGCCAGGCATGGTGGCTCATTGGCGCGGTGGCTCAGTCTGTAATCCCAGCACTTTGGGAGGCCGAGATATTGCCTGAGCCCGGGAGTTTGAGATCACCCTGGGCAACTTGGTGAGACCTCATCTCTACAATCAAATCGCAAAAACTAGCCGGGTGTGGTGGCGTGCATCTGTAGTGCCAACAGCTTGGAAGGCTGAGAAGGAATGATCGCCTAAGCCCAGCAGGTCGAGGCGGTGGTGGCTGTGAGCCTGCCACCGCACTCAAGCCTGGGCAACAAAGAGTGAGACTCCAACTCAAAAACAAAAAACAAAAAACAAAAAGAAAACTACAAACAACCCGTTAAATACATGAAAAAAAAATCACAAACAAGTATTTCACAAGAGGAAATGGGAATGACCAATAAACATTTGAAAAGATGCTCCACTTCATTTGCAATGTGTGAAATGCAAATTTCAAGGACAGTAGGATAATCTTTTATATCCACCACTTAAGCAACTACTTTTAAAACCTGACATTAGCAAGCACCCATATGTTCAACAACATAATCCATTGCAGATGTGTTTTTGTTTTGGATTTGACTCTTACCCCAGGTTTACTTTTCATTTCTCATGAAGCAGCCATTTTGAAAGATCACCTTAAAATTATTTTAGTGACAACTGAAAGAAAGCATATCAGGTAGAGTTTTACCCTGCTAGAACTGACAACAGTCTAAAATTGAAAAAAAAAATTAGTAGATATGGCAACAAAGTTCAAAGAACTCTGAGATCGCATTAAAGACATGCATAACGTCAAATCAAACATTGCCGGAGCAATGTGTTGCCTGAGTACCTACTATGCATTGAAAGTCATTTTTACCACTCATTGACACAGCACATAATCATGAATAGGTGCCAAATCATGAAAGACTGTCCACAGATCTGGCTGTCCCGAAATGCTCAGCCTTTTAAGTGTGCTTCGAAGTAAGGAACCATGAGATGATTTTTACCCCCAGTAGCATGAAGTGGAATTCTAGAGGAAGATGGGAAACAGAGGGAAAGAATGAGAGGATGGAGGGAAAGACTACAAATCCAAAACAGAAATCCACATTTCAACACGACTTTAAGTGTTTTTCACGTATCTTTCAGCCCCTCTAGTAATTCATGTATTGTTCTTTCAGTAAGCCTTTGTTTGGCTCCTTTCTTATGTCAGGCTATCCTGTATAGTACAGGGGATTCAGAAACCAGTTAGACGCTGGCCTAGATCTGGCCTAGATCTCGTGGGGCTCTTCTCCTAGAAGCAGGAGGCAATTAAAAATCCAGAGTGACAAGTGTTACAACAGTATTGAGCCCAGGATGCTGAGAGTACAGTGAAAGGACAACTAATATTTTCTTATACATATACATAGATATATAAGAAATAAAAAGAAATAGTTTTACACCTAACCTAGTCTGAATACCTCCTGGGATACTCTCAACACATGACATTCGGTCATAACTCAATGGTATATTAAGGTTATGCTATAACATTATTTATAATATAACCTTATTATAATATAACTTCAGTTATACTAATAATTAAGAACTGCTTCTAAGGAGAAGAACAGTAGGATAGTGATTTCCCTCATCTTTTCAAAGATCAGATATATGGGTGCATGCTGCAAATAAAGGGGAGCTATTCATTTCTGTAACTTTCATAAACACCAATATCTACACACATATATGCATGCGTGTTGTGCACAGACAACAAAATGTTAACTATTGTAATTAAATTGGAGGGTTTTGGAAGTACTTTCCACCTTTAAAACCACTTGCAAGCCGGGCTCGGTGGCTCAGCCTGTAATCCCGCGCTTTGGGAGGCTGAGGTGAGTGGATTGCCTGAGCCCGTGGGTTTGAGATCCGCCTGGGCAACTTGGCGAGACCTCATGTCTACAATAAATCAAAAACTAGCTGGGCGTGGTAGCGCGCGCCTGTAGTTTCAGCTACTTGGAAGGCTGAGGCGGAAAGATCACCGGAGCCCAGCAGGTCGAGGCTGCGGTGACCGGAACGGCCTCTGCACTCCAGTCTGGGTGACAGAGTGAGACTCCAAAAAAAAAAACCACTTGCAAAAGTCAATACACAATGTGAAAAAGCTCACACTGACATAAAAAGACAAAAACTGTAACATGGAGCCTTTTCTTATTCTTCTTCAGTGCTAAAGCTCTTTTATAACATGAACATGCATCTGTTAAAATTTACAGCTCATAAAACTTAACAAAATATTTTCTAAATGCTAGGCTTTTGATAAAGGGACATTTTTTAAAGCGTACTGTCATTATTTCCAAAACTATACATTGTCATGAAAATAATTGTCTTTCAGAATTAGCTTCTTTGAGTAATTCTGAAAGCACAGTTAAAAAACAAAAACAAAAAAACCTCTTCATCACACATCTTGAATGTTCCAGATTATTCCGTAACCATAGAAATTTGGGCAAAAGGCATCTGAAGGGGCATTACTTTATTCATTCAAATCATCACCATTCAGTACTCACAGCACAAATGCGTAGAGACACACTTGAACATGAGCTTAAAGACGCAATAGTCCCTGACAACTACAGCCACAGCCACCTCTAAATATTTCTAAACATACTATCTTAGCAAAATGTAAATATTTATATTAATGTCTTTAATTTTTTCATTATGACATCAGGCTTTTTGAGAGCATCTATCAAACACTCATGCTATAAAAATAATAAGGTGACCCACTAATATCAGAACTCACAATATCCATGTAGACATATGACTAAATGCCAGATCTTTTACTCCATGGGTATTCATCTCTTCTTGGGTTCAGAAAACCTAATTCTGAGATACACAGAATCTGCAATGGCAAATCCAATTAAAATGACTTACTTTAGTTTATAATGCATGCAGAAGAACACACAACATCTGTTAATGTTCCTTTGAATATGTTAACAAAGGAAGCAAAACTGACCCTCTTTTGTAAACTGGCAAGTGCAAAACAACAAATAAAAACAGGTCTGCTGCTTTTTGCTCTGTGACTAATCCCATGATCTGGTTTACAATTGCAAACTCAAAGATGTCCCCAAATATGCCTGTTCCTTCTGAGTGCCATCAAAAAGTCTAAGAATACATACAGCAAATACACAATTATAGTTAAAATAGGGAAAATATTATTTAAGATAATTCTATAAGGTTTTTCTTGTCAACAGCTAATGCTTCAACTTAACAGGGGCACAAAAGTGCAAATAAAGACTGGATGACCAGAGAACTCTCAGTATACCCGAATGTAAAGAATACTCCCTGGTTGATAGAAGCAGCTGATGCTGGCCCAACCAAGCTATATTTGAATGGGCAGCTCAAATTCTACCAGACTCTCCAACAACAAAGTTACTCAAAATGTAGATTCCAGTAGCATCTACAAGCTTTCTATCTCACTTACAACCTTCACAAAGGGATTCATTAGCAACATAGTAAAAATAAAATCAGTTACCATAAAAGTAGATACACAAAACCAATATTGGTGCCCATCAAAAATGGACTGGATAAAGAAAATGTGATACATATACACCATGGAATACTATGCAGTCATAAAAAAAGCACAAAGCAATGTTCTTTACAGTAAGTAACACAAGACCACTAGAGACCATCATCTTGAGTGAATTATCACAGAAACAAAACAATATCACACACTCTCCCTAATAAGTGGGAGTTAAATACTGTATGCACAGGCACAAAGTTGGGAACAACAGACACTGGGGCATTCCTAAAGTTGGAAGGGAGAGGGTGGGAGGAGCAGGAAAGGAAGTAAGGGCTGAAAAACCACCCACTGTGCACCAAGCTCACCACCTGGGTGGACTCAATAGAAGCCTCATCAAGTAAGCTTTATCAGCATGCAATATACCTATGTAACAAATCTGCATATGTGCCCCTTAAATCTAAAAAAATAAAAAAGTCAGTGTTTAATCATATATTGCAAACATAAAATATGTATATATTTTATATATAAGATATATATGTAACTTGCTTTTAAAACTCTATTTCCAGTGAAGAAAATTACAGGTAACTTTTTTTTTTTTTGGTGAAAATGTTTTGGGAGGTGAGAGGTAACACTGAGATTTTTTTTGAAGCCCAGACTTTTACTCTTGCTAATTGAGTAAAAGATTATTTGAATATCAAAGAATTAAAGTAATAATGGTGACAGTGACATTATGTTTTAAAGTCATTGACTCTTTACATTCATAAAGGTTTTTCAGGCAAACACTGACCCATTTATTAAATAATGCATTTGTTAGAAACTCATTTTTTTTTTTTTTTTTTTTTTTTTTTTTTTTTTTTTTTTGGTGGTGGACAGAGTGACCCCAGGAGGGGGTGG
>CAUYQG010119962.1:0-26233 GCA_963574415.1 Tarsius wallacei | reverse complement strand
TGCATTTCTCTGATGATGAGTGAGGCTGAGCACTTTTTCATGTGTCTGTTGGCTGCCCGTATATCTTCTTTTGAGAAGTTAGACCTTGAACTTCTTCTGCCCTTCAAAGAGGCATTTCAAAAGGAGGAATCCTGGCTGGACACAGTGCCTTGTGTCTATAATCCCAGCACTTTGGGAGGCCGAAGGAGGAGGGCTGCTTGAGCCTAGGAGTTTGAGACTAGTCTGGCGGCATAGCAAGACCTTGTAACTACAAAAAAAATTCCAAAAATTTAGCCAGACATGATGGCTACTGGGGAGGTCAAGGCAGAAGGATCACCTGAGCCCAGGAGGTCAAGGCTGCGTTGAGCTGTGATCATGCCACTGCACTCCAGCCTGTGCGACAGATTGAGACCCCGACTCAAAAAAAAAAAAAAATCCTGCAGCCGAACTCACCATGAGCTATGAAGTGTATAGTGTCAGCCGTAGAAGAGTCCTTTGTTATTATAACCCTTGCACTCGTGGACAAGGAAGCTGAGGTTTAGAGCAGGGAAGTGACTTAGCTGGACGGTCACTGGCAGTGACTTTTTGATGTATGTCCTCTGCTGTTCCCACATTTGTAACCATTCCTTTTCTATTCACACTTCACTACCCACATTGATAATGTCTTCACAAAGTTCTGAGACTTCTTAACTATTTTGAATAGCTTGAGTTGTCATTTCTAATTAATTGAAACAGTTCTTACTTTGTGCCAGATGTTGAGCCAGAGATAGAACAAGAGACACAATGCCCTCTCTTCCTGTCCACAAGATTCCTAGTCTGGTCTGAGGGTTAAGATGTACCCAACCACTGGAATAGCTGGTCAACAAGTGCCACAGAAACACAGGAATAGGAAGGACAACCAGAAGAATCACTTCCAGGGGAAGGAGGGGCCCAGGGAGGACATGGCTTTCGGCACTGTGGGGAGTGACTGGAGATATGACCATGAACCAGAATGATACAGGGAGAGGGCCACCCACGTGGATGGAACAGAATAAGGGGCGGCTGTGAAGCATTTACGAAGGACAGCGGAGTGTTGTTTACTTTCACCGGAGGAAACGGCATGTAAAGGGGATTAGTATGACAGAAACACCTGCCAATGGCGTCGGAAAGTAAATTTCTTAAAATACCAGAAGAACACGTATTTGTGTGCTAGCACTGCCATAACAAAATATCACAGACTGGGTGGCTTAAACAGAAATGTATTTTCTCACAGTTCTGGGGCTGGAAGTCCAAGATCAAGGTGCCAGCAGCATTGGCTTCTCCTGAGGCCTCTCTCCCTGGTCATCTTCTCGCCCTGTCCTCACATGATCTTTCCTCTAGACACACATTCCTGTTGCCTCTTCCTCTTCTTATGAGGACGCCTGTCCTATTGAATTAGGGCTCCACCCATATGACCTCATTTACCCTTAATTACCTCTTTAAAGACACTGTCCCCAAATACAGTCACATCCCAAGGTATTGGGGGTCAGGACTTCAGCATATGAATTTGCCACATTCTGGGGTATTGGATAGGACTTCAACATATGAATTTGGGACATCGTTCAGTTCAACGCAGACTACTACTCTGTATTATTACAAACTGCGTATTCTTACTTCAAGACAGATAACACTTTCACAAAAGCTTCCATGTCTAATCAGACCACTTATTAGCCACAGACTAAACACTTACTGCCCCACACATTTTCCGTGAATCTTTTATTCAAGTATAAAGATTCAAAGTAGAGATGCAAACACTGTGTAAGACCTTAAGAAAACACACCTGTATCTCTTCTCTGGAATTTTTTTCTCCAGGAGAAATGAAAAAAATCATACGAACCCACAGAGGCGTCTATGCAAATGTTCATAGCAGCGTGACTCATAATAGCTATAGCAGGAAAACAACCCAAATATCTACTTATCAACTAATAGACAAATAAACAAAATGTGGTCTATCCACAAAGTAGAATAGTGCTGAGCTGTAAGAAGGAAGAAGAGCTTGGAATGGTAGGTTTAAAAAACCAGATGAAAAAGACTGCATATTCTGTTTTTACATGAAATGTCCAGAAAAGACAAATGTGTAGAGACAGAAAGCATATCAGTGATTGTCTGGGGCTGGACGGAGAACAGAGGCTTGTGTAAATGGGCACAAACAAATTTGGGGAGTGAAGGAAAGGTTCTAAAGCTAGATTGTGATGATGACTGCCCACCTCTATACATTCACATGGGATTATATGAGTACCCTAGATGAATTTTATGGTGTATGAATTATACTTCAAGAAAACTGGAACATGTTAATGTAAAAATTCATAGGAGGAACTGAAAAATTATGAGAAAGTAAAACGAACCAAAGAAATATCCTACAATCAAGCATGAAAGCTCACTCCTTCCATCTGTAGCCTGCAGAAAGAAAACGACTACCTCCATCCCAAGTGGGTCCTTGGTTCTGCACTGTGTGGGGTAGAGGCAGGGGAAGATTTTGCAGCCCAGGATTCTTGTATCCTGTTTCTCATCCACTGACTAATTCCTGGTGAAGACGGGCAAGTGATAAAATTCTGCAACAGTAACAGTAGGAGGGTCTTCAAGGCCCCCTTTGCACATCTCTCCTTTAACTGAAGCTAGAGGGAGGCTCAGAAGACCTTGACTTGCTTGAGATTCGCTCAACATATCTAGCTAATGGCCAGCTTGGAATCTATCCTAGGCTTTCTGATCTCTAATCAAGTCCTTCACTGGGCTGTCTCCCTGCCTCTCCTAACCTCTGTCAGCTTGTTACCTCTCTGCAAATGGGGACAGTAATTTCTGCCCATGCCTGTTTCACAGGGCCATGTGAAAGTCAAATAGAATAAATAATGTGGAAATGCTTCCAAAAAGCACAAAGTCCTCCACTAATGGAGCATGCTGTTAGCAGTGATATTTTCAGGTCAGTTGTGAGTCAACCCAGCTCAGGAGCCAGACCAAAGATTCAGACTTCCAGGAAATGCATCCATCTGCCCTGATGTGAACATAAACCTCTGGTTAAAGTTGCTCCCCAGCAACACGGAGGGTGATGGGGTGGGGGTTGGGAGGGCAGTCCTGGCACCATTCCTTTAATTTTCTAGAACATCCCCTCATTCCAGAGCATCGTTATCTTCCTGCTGTCCATCCATGACACTTTAATGAATTTGGAGACAATGAAATTTAGTCTGTGTGCATTCAACTATGATTCCTCAAGTAACAAAGATGAAAATGAAGATTCTCTTTAGATATCTATAACCTAAAACTTATTTATTTTACCCCCCTTCTTTGAAAACTTATCCATTCCTGTTGGGACACCATAAAGAGCCCTCTGTGTGTAATAACACCTGGAAATCCCCAAGACTGTAAACTAAGTATATTTTGGAGGGTATTAATCTCTGCTAAAGGACCCCCTCGACTCAGCCCCCTTTCCTGAGCCCCTCACTGCCCACACGGGGGCGGGTCTCACTGGGAACTTTCAGTGAAATGAGAGCCCAGCAAACCAGTCCTTGCTGCTGGCCCAGAGAAAACACCAGGTGCAGAGTCCAGCACAGAATGGGAACTGGGAAAACACTTATAAATCAAGCAGGTCCCGTGGAGTGAAAGTACAAGTTAGCAAAAAATAACAACAAAGTGGCCATGAAATGTTAAATCAAACCAACCCAACAGCAAGCTCGTTAGAGTGGCCTCCATAGAAGCTCAGAGGTGAAGACTGACTAATGAGCTCGGAGAACCTTCTCACCTCCCACATCCCATTATTTTATTTATTTATCTTTTTTTTAGAACTGTAGTCTATGTTTCAAGTGTTTTTCCCCAGTTGTCAGTCGTCTTAGGACTTTGCTATGATTTTTTAAAAATTTCCCATGTAAGTATGTTTTATTTTTTTAGGTAGCTCAAATCATCAGGCTTTTCTTTTGTTGCACCTGGATTTTGAGTTGTATTTAGAAAGTATCTGCTCACACCTACACCATAGAAAAAGTCATCCACATTTTCTCCTAACTCCAGTGAGTTTCAATATTGATCCATCTGGAGTTTATTTTACTTATCTAAAAGTCCATTTTGGCCCCAGGGATTGTAGAAACCATCTTTGTTATGTGCTAACTTTCTACACACATTTCGGTCTATTCCTGGCCCATTCTACTGGTTGCTGCCAGCATGACACTTTCAATTACAGAAGCTTTATAGTACAGTCTGTGTTATTCAGCTCTTTTTTCCCCTGTGTTTCCCCAAATATTCTTGCATGGTTTTTTGTTTTGTTTTATTTTGTTTTGTTCTGTATGACTTTAGTTTCAGCTTCTCTGGCTCCAGGGGAAAGTTTATTAGTATTTGTGTTGGGATTGCATTAACTTAGGAAGAACTGATATCTGTATGGTATTTGTGATACTAAGTCAATCTATCCAAGAACAGGAATATGTTCTTGGTTATCTTTCCATGTGTTCATGTCTACTTTCATGTCTTTCTGGAGTGTTTTCAAGTTTGTTTCCCCACATAAACTGTGTGCATTTATTGCTAATTTTACTCTTAAGTACTGTCTCTTTTTGGTGCTGCATCCTATTACTTTCTGAAGCCAAGCTGACCTAGGTACTTGATCTCTGGTTCTAAATAAACAATAACATATTCTTTGTCACGTACCCTTTGCCTAATCCACTAGTCAGGATTTGGAGGTATCTCTCTCTACTGATCACGTTGGAAGAACAACAGATAGTTGTAGGGCCAAGATTTAAGATAAGACGCCACAAGGCCAGCATGGTGGCTCATGCCTATACTCCCAGCGCTTTGGGAGGCTGAGGCAAAAGGATTGCTTGAGTCCAGGAGTTCAAGACCAGCCTGGGCAACATATCAAGACCTCATCTCTACAAAAAAACAAATCAAAAAATTAGCAAGATGTGATGGTGTGTGCTTGTAGTCTCAGGTACTCAGGAGGCTGAGGCAGAAGGATCTCCTGAGTCCAGGAGGTCAAGGCTGCAGTCAGCCATGATTGTGCTACTGCCCCCCAGACTGGACAACAGCCAATTCAACAACAACAACAACAAAAAAGATGACATAAGACAGTGGTGAATAAGGTCTTTGGATCTTAACAAGAAAAAAATTTACATATGTCTGGGTGCAAAGATAAGACATTACAGGACTCACATATTTTAAACTCTGAAATTGGATTTAACTGGTCTGCTTTTCTCAGTCAAGTAAACTCTATCAATCTTTGTGACATCTTGGACAGTCTTCTAAATCCTCTTTCCTTTTTTTGGATATAATACAGGATACTTATGAGTAATAGTATTGAGTTGATAAATCCCTACTATAAATTCTCCTTGCCTAATATTTTCCTAATACTTCCATGACCCAAACTCCATGGGACCACAAGAATCTCTAATAGGTAGTAGTCTCCAAGGCTATCTGTTAACCCAGGTTAGAGGCAGGCCCCGTGAATGTTGATCCACCATCTCAGACCGTACATTTCTGTCTGATTTAGGACTCAGGGGTCTCCAGCTGGTTTTTTCAGGTGGTTGGTACATGGTCCTGCTGAGAGCAAGACCACTGGTCGGATTTTACTGCAAGCAAGCCCCCTCACCTCTCCCAATAATTTTCTTCCCATGGTACTTTAATCCCTTAGACCCAAAAAGGGCTGAGTAAGAAATCTAGACAGGTCATAGGAAATGCAATGTTGAGAAAGCAATTGGAGACAGAAAGCAATTGGAAACTTCAAGCCTTTGGCAAGAATGAGAAGAAAGACCCCTGCCGGGTCCTTTTCCTATAATACCTCTTTCTCCACCAGTTTCACTGTTGAACTCCTAAACACCCCTCAAGGTCGAGCTTAACCGCCACCTTTGGTACATAATTTTTCATGAGATCCCTCTACCTCTAAAGAAATAATTGCTCCCTCATCTGTTTTCCCATTAAATTTTAAGCACGCTTCTATGATCATTTTAATCACATTTTATTACAGTTCTATCATTATTTGTTTATATCTCTGTCTACCAACCAGGCTTCAAATTCCTCAAGATCTAGCAATTTGAGTTAAGTTGACCAGAGGAAACAATTTGAACTTACTTTTTTTCTCTAATTATTGTCTGAAATCTATTAGCCAGAGCCTCAGCAGGAAGCCGCGGTATAAATATTACCCAGCTCACATCTACCCCATGAGACCCAAGATACGGCTCCCTGGTAAAAAACGTGGAATGGAATCCATAGCCCCCTTTCAGCCTATGAATGAATTTGTAATTTGTAAAATGGGAATTGTTATGAGGATTCAATAAGAGGTGGTAACTAAGGCACTTATTTGTGAAATAGTAGTAGAACATTAGTCGTATTGTAGCACAAATTGATGAGGAAAGCTGGATGGCAAACCGTAGAGCGACTGAGTCAAAGGCATTCCATTAATGGAATCTATCTTTTTTCTACCACTACATATCAGATGGGTGATACCATATGTCCCAGGAACATTTCTTTTCTATTTAATTATTTATTTAGTTTTAGATTCAGGGGTTACATGTGCATGTTTGTTGCATGGGTCTACAGCTACTGGTGGGAACTGGGCTTCGGGTGTACCCGAAGAGTGAACATTGTACCCAGTAAATAGTGTTTCAACCCTCACCACCCTCCCATAATCCACCTTTTGGAGGCCCCAGTGTCTAGTATTTTCGTCTTTATATCCACGTGTACCCACTGTTTAGCTCCCACTTGTGAGAGCATGCAATATTGAGTTTTCTGTTTCTGAGTCAGTTCATTTAAAAGAATGGCTTTCAGTTCCATCCATGCTGTGGCAAAGGTCATGATTTCAGCCTTCGTTGTGGCAATGTTGTATTTCCCAGGGTCATTTCTATGGACCGGCATATGGATTTAGGCAGATCATGGGTAATTACTGGTGCATTTGCTGGAACTTCCTACCCCCTTTCCCTCTGTCTCAAGAAAGAATTATGGAATATCAGTGAATAAAAATGGCACAATTACCAAAACCACATCTATTCTTATTTTTTTTAATTAAAAAAACCGCCATTTTTCATTATTACTAAGAAGGTGGAGAGGAAGCAGGCGTATTACTAATGAAAACTCAGTTCTTCATTATTCCTAATAATTTACTCCAGCATGCCTCTGTTTTGGCACACTAGGGTTTTGTACAACCGAGTTGCTATGATCCACTATTGTAGACCATGACGTTCGCAAACTCTTCTACTCACCATAATAATTACAAAAACGTGGGCTCTGTCAAATGTGCCATCAGGATATTCTCACAGGTAGTCAAGACACAGAAGGCAAGGTGTTTTAAAACTCAGAATCCTGGCAGGAAAGAGATGGCACATTCAAAAGAAGAGATTGAAGAGAGTTTGAGAAAAGGACAGTTTACAAAGGCTTGGTGAGCTTTAAGGGGAACCAATAAAGGATGGCAGTATAGTTTGGATCTTTGCCCCTTCCAAATCTCGTGTTGAAATGTGATCCCCAGTGTTGAAGGTGGGGCCTAGTGGGAAGTGTTGGGCCCTGGGGTGCTGATCCCTCATGATTGACTTGGCGCCATTCTCAAGATAATGAGTGAGTTCTCGCTCTGTTAGTTCATCTGAGAGCTGGTTGTTTAAAAGAGTCAGGCACTTCCCTTTTCTGTCTTGCTTCCACTCTTACCATGTGACATGCCTGCTTCTTCTCTACCTTCTGCCGTGATTGTAAGTTTCCCCAGGCTTGGGGAAGCTATCAGAAGCTGAGCAGATGCCAGTACCTTGAAGAACCATCAGGCAAAGTAAACCTCTTTCCTTCATAAATTGCCTAGCCTTTGGTATTCCTTTAAAACAACACAAAGTGGGCTGATACAGATGGAAAAGCACCCAAGGGCTAGCACCAACTGGAAGCTGTGGCTACATACTTCCCCTAAGCTTGAAGGAGAGGCTGAGGAGTCAGTCGCTAGAACCCAGACAAAGCTGTAGCTGGAGGAGGGGTCTGCCTACACAATAAGGTCACCAACAAACCCCAGCCAGTCAGAAAGTGAGACTTTCCCTTCTCCTCCCCGTGACTCTCAATGCCAACCCAAACTGGAATATTCAGAGGGCACAGGCCACAGGTGCACTTCTTAACGATCAGTCTTCTTGGACACAGGCAGGGTGAGGATGCAAGGTATATCTGGAGGGACAAACAGAAGACTTCCAACACCAATATCAACCAGGTCTTTTCTTCTTGATTCCACAGTGTGAATTCTAACCTATATACTAGACAAGGTTTGAGTCCTTTCTTGATCTAAAGGAGAAAGGACTTTTGTAGATCAGCAAAGCTAAAAACAACTAGACTCACAAGTGTGCTGCTGAACCCTGGAAATACAAAGCTTTCTCTCAAACCTAAATAAAAAGAACTGCAGTCATGCCTTCCCTAGGCCATTTTCATTCACTTTCTTGGTAAATTTCTGAACGTCTTACTCACTTTATCTTCATTTTCATTCACCTTCTTGGTAAATTTCATTCACTTTCATCCACTTTCTTGGTAAATTTCATTCACTTTCTTGGTAATTTCTGAACGACTCGCTCACTTTATCCTCATTTTCAGATTTTCAGTTGGGCAGAAGGTAAAGATAAAACTTAACAGAATTTAAGCTGAAGGGGAGGGAAAAAAACTGAAAAAGAACAGAAATGTTAAAGGGGGATTTTTTTTCACCCTCTTCCTTTTCAATTCTTGTCGTGCTTACTCAAGAAGATTTTGATGC
The DNA here is from genome assembly GCA_963574415.1 of Tarsius wallacei. Classification (NCBI taxonomy): domain Eukaryota; kingdom Metazoa; phylum Chordata; class Mammalia; order Primates; family Tarsiidae; genus Tarsius; species Tarsius wallacei. The sequence continues at coordinate 17,568 of CAUYQG010119962.1, read as the reverse complement.
TTGACAGGACCCAAAGTCCCATGTGTTCACTTTGATGGCACGTCTCCTGTTCCAGCTGGAATCTCTCTTGGAGAAACAAGCAGAGGTCATATACAGCAGCGCCTCCTTGCTGGTGGGACCTTCATTTTCTTTCTTTTTTTCTTTTATTTCTTCCTTTTTATTTTTCTGAGTTGGAGTCTCATTCTGTCACCCAGATTGGAGTGCAGTGCTATGCTCACGGCTACCCTAGTGTCAATCCACTGGATTCAGGTGATCCTTCTGCCTCTGCCTTCCACGTAGCTGAAACTACAGGAGCATGCTGCCACACCTAACTAACTTTTTGATATGTTGTAGAGATGAGGTCTCACTAAGTTGCCCAGGCTGGTCTTGAACTCCTGGCTCAGGCAATCCTCTCGCTTCGGCCTCCCAAAGTGCTGGGATTACAAACTTGAGCTACCACGCCCGGCCAGGACTTCATTTCAATCAGTGCTAGCTCGGCTGAAAGTTTTGCAAGGACACCAAATAGTTACTCTCTTTAAAATCACAGTCGTGGGCATTGCCTTGCTAAACTCTGGTGTGACCATGCTCTGTCACCATGCTTCCTGGCTTTGGCCCTCTCCCCCACCTTGGGGAGGTGAATCTTCTCTCTCCCTTCTCTTTCTCTAATTTACTTTTAAATAAACCATATTTTTAAATCTAATTTCTGTGCAATTCTTTAGCCTCCCAGTCCCCCAATAAAGCCTTTGCAAAACAATAAAATCATGTTTGTATTGGTGGTTAAAATAATGTATACATGCTAAAGATCTATAATTTGGAAAAAACAAAAATATGTAAGGAAAATAGAAGCCTCCCTACACAATGGTGACCATCGTTAATAAGTTATTATATTCTCTTTTACTCTTTTTCCTTCCATATAGATTGCCCAGATAGGCATTCTACACCATGTGCAGTTTTGAATCCTCGAATCCTCCTCTGTTATAATTAACATGATAGAAAATAATTCTCCCTGCCACTAAGTAAATTTTAAAATAACAAAATTTAATGACTGCATAGCATGTTGCATATGGTTATATCCCAATGTATTTAACCATTCCCCTTTTGTTGAACACTTAGATTTTTCCTACTCCCCTTTTTTTTTCCTGAGTCAGAATCTCACTCTGTCATCCAGGCTGGAGTGCAGTGACATGCTCATGGCTACCACAGCCTCAACATACTGGACTCAGGCAATCCTTCAGCCTGAGTCTTCCAAGTAGCTGAGACTACAGGTGCACACGCCCATGCCCAGCTAATTTTTTTATTTATTGTAGAGACGAGGTCTCACTGTGTTGCCCAGGCAGGTCTCGAACTCCTGGGCTCAGGCAATCCTTCCACCTCGGCCCCCCAAAGTGCTGGGATTACAGGCATGAGCCACTGTGCCTGGCATCCACTTTCTTTATGGTAATAAGATTGTAACAAATACCTTCATTTATAATTTTTTAAATCTATGATAAATTTCTTAGAATAAATTTCTAGAAGCAGAGTTACAAAGTTAAAGTTTGACTTTTTGTTATCCAAAAAGTTTACACCAATTTACATACCCACCCACAGGGTAGAAGAGTGCCAGTTTTTAGAGAACCTTGACTGACACTGAGTGTTGGGATTGATTTTTCTCTCTGTCAATGGCATCTTGTGGTTGTTTTAATGGATATTTCTTTGTTCTATGTAGCCGAATATCTTTTTCACACGTGTAGGCCCTTGAACTCCCTTCCTTGTGAATTGTCTGTTTCTGCAGTTTGGCAGCTAACCTTTCTTCCAAACTTTTGTTCCTCTCCTGAGGATCACAAAACTTTGTACAACTTTATTTCAATTCATTGAGTGTTTTCAGATGGTTGGTTGCTTTTAACACAGTGAGTTGATTCCAAAAAATGTCATTTCAGTTTGGTTTTTGACAGAGAAAGCCTCTGTAGTTCATTGAACGCTGCCCAGACTGTTTTCCAAAACCATAACTAAAGTTATCTTAATTGTCTCTCTGAATATATTAAAATATACAGTAGCCTACAGTTTTCAGTCCATAAATCCAAAGCTCTTGGAAACAAGTTTCTTTTGTGGGCCTCTCTAGGCCTAATTAGGACTATATGATCCTTTTTAGGTACTGGGAAGAGTGAGAAAAAACAGTTTGGTCAAGCACAGGCCTTTTGACATGAGTTTTCAACTTGATGTGAAGCCCAGAAATGTTACTACAAGTGTGCACTTGAGCGCCTGTGCACTCTCCCGCTGTTTCTATGGTAGGTGATGATGAGATAATTTCTATGCTTGGGCACACCTTGCTGTGGCTACTAGAATTAGTGACCCCCAGGGAGAGACCAAGAAAGCCAGTGGGATTTAAGTGCACAGAATCATTTTCCATTGCAAGTTGACCAGTAACCGCAAGTAGTAATTTCCATTTTACAAAGTACATCTGATACCACCCAGGATGTTTGACACTATCACCTCCAGTTTCCAGAGACGATTAAATGACTGACTCAAAGTCACACAGCTCACAGGTGGTAGTGAGTGCTCAAATTCCTGGATTGTGACTCCAGCTGTATCCCCCTGCCACCCTGCTACTTGGTTTACCGAGCACCCTTTAGAAATGTAGGATCATGGAAGCAGAATAGAAAAAAGAACACAACAGCAACAACAAAAGACACCATCTTACTCAATGGTCTAGAGAAAAGAAATCAGAGAGATTTTGTGTGATTTTTTTCAAAGAGAAGTAACATCATGGTCTTTGCTCGTGCTCCCATTGTGAGCTGCTCTCTAAGTAATCATAGTCCCTGTATCCTGTTGAAGACTTGGACATCACTTTTTTCACTCAATCCAGCTGAGGCTGGTATAGTGTGACAGTCATTGCTGATTCTACAAAATGTTGTAGGATCTGCGTAGGACAGAGGATGCAGGGGGACAGCTAGTTGATAAGACCTGAGTAACCAACCACATTGCAGTGAAACGGACCACTTTTAAAAGAATCTACCAGCCCTTCTCATCTACCACACACTTGCCAAATTTCAGGAATTTCTGAAGCTGAAATATAATTGTAAGAGGATAATTTTCACTGGACTTTGGACCAGTGGTGACCTTGATGATAGCTTTGGGAATTCTTTCTCACAGCTTTACCACTTCTGCTGGAGACAATGCAAATACAAACTAGCACCCAGGCTGTTATGTCTCCTAGCTCCTATTCCTGTGTTCTTTCTATGTCATCCCATTAACCAGTAAGTTTTATATCTGCCTCAGCAACATATTTGCAAAATGGAGTCTCTAGAATTTGGCTCTTTCAAATTCCATGATTCTAAAAAGATAAAAGTATATTTACTTGAGAAAGGCATTTCTCCCCCCATCCAATAGCAGAATCTACCTGCAAGTTCACACCTTCCCACCTTTTATTCCACAGCAGGGAAGTTAGGCCTCATCCCAGCATGTGGGGACAAAAAAACTCATACCACCTTAATGGGACACTCACTCATCTAGGAAGAAGGCAAAAAACTCTCTCCTGCCCACAAGAGTTCAATATGTCAGCAAAATGCCTTCAGAAAATTGTGCACCTTAAATACAATCCCGTCAAAGCCGGCCATTTTCAGTCACATGATGAGGGTCAAGTACTATCTGGGGAGATAGCATGGATATTTTACTTGGAAGTTACTCAGTTAACTTTTTAATCCATTTCCCTTTCTTCCTAGCAGTTAAAGATAAAATAACCTTTATAAGCAAATTTAAAAGTTTTCCAGTTTAAAAACGCCTCCCCAGATATTCAAAAGCAGTCAACACATTCATGGTTATATAACAACCACACAAAATTGACAATCTACCTTTAAGCTGCCATTTATCCACTAAGATTGGGTGGTTTCAAGTCTTATAATCTAAAGACAATGGATAGGAAACCATGAGATTTGGGTTTAGATTCATACCACATTTTAAAAATTATTTTCTTTATTTTAATAGCTTTGGGGTATAAGTGGTTTTTGGTTACATGGCTACTTTATATAGTGGTGAAGAAGTTTGGGCTTTAAATGTATCCTTCACCCCACTAATGCACATTGTACCTAATAGGTGATTTTTTTAATCCCTTCCCCCACTTCCCACCCTCCCCCTTCTGGGTCTCCTTTATGTCATTCTCTATGCCTTTGTAGACCCTTAGCTAAGCTCCCACTTATGTAAGAACATGCAGTATAATCAACAAACAGTCAACCTACAGAATGGGATAAAATATTCACAAACAATACATCCAACAAAGGACTAATATCCAGAATCCACAAAGGATGCAAACAAGTCAACAAGAAAAAAAAACAAATAATCCCATTCAAAAACAGGCAAATGACATGAGCACACCACATTTTTAACATCAACAGGTGAGATTGGTTTTGTTATAGGTCATACAGTCACCTTTATTGAGTAACAGAGACTGCATTAGACTTGTCAGTCAGGTAACTTCTTAAATCCTATCTCCTCTTTTAAGCCAGTTTGATTTAAGTTTCTGACATTTGCAACCAATTAGAGCCTGATTAATAGAGTATCTCGAAAAAAATGTGTGGACCAAGAGAATTGGAAAATCAGACTCTTGATCATCTATTAAGAAACTATAACTAATCTGTATGTATACCAAGTTTATGATTATAATTTTCTCAACTAATTTCAGTTACGAGGTTTTAAAATTTTTTTTATAAGAAAAGGATCCTGTACTTTTATTTATCATGATTATACTCCTTATTCTAAATAAAATGTTTATGGGGGAAAAGGGAAGTGGAAAAGGCCTTCTTCATCAATCCAAAAAGTGTGATTATTCAAATTCTTATTAGTGGTTTCTCTTGAGTCATCTCTGTTCTTAATTTGGTAAAGTTAGTGTCTGTACAAAAACATAAATTCTCCCTGTAATTTACCAATTTTCCCTCTTTTTAGTTCCCATATTACGAATCTGTAATCAAATAGCCCCATTAATACCTCACCTCATTTAGCTGGGAGAAAAGTTGTATTTTAAACATTCTGACATCATTTAGCCAAGAAACTATAGCACACTTCTGCACATTTTTTAAAATTTTAAAGAATTATTATAAGTAATACAGCATTTCAACTTAATGTCAGACAATCTGTAAATATAAACAGCTAACTAATGAATATGTCTCGAAGATTCATCAACAAATCAGCTGTGTGACACTCAAAACACATTTTCCTCAACATACGGTCTTATTATTGGTGGATAGATTCCTAGACCAACCCCCTAAGACTCCTTTACCCACAAGAAAGCTGTATTTTAGTATGAATAATAGCTCCCAGTCTTTTAGAGACTCCTTAGCCAGGATTCGGGGCTCCGTGGCATAATAGTTAAAACCCAAGTCCTACCATTAGTCAGACAAGTAATCTCAGTTTACTCTCTTGTAAAATGGGTATATTGATACTTAACTTTGAAGAAATAAATGAGATAATGGAGTAATGCACCTAATACAGGGCCTGGCACAGAATAAATGGTAATAATGACAATGATAAGTAGTAATAATGATAAAGACTTTTGAGCTCTAGGCCACTCTGAACCTAAGATAAAGAAAGGTCTAAGGAGAAGCTTCTTGTATCAAGAAACTTGTTCACATCATATTCATTGAGAAAATGCATGGTGAGTATATTTGTTTCCTAGGGCATAACAATGCTCTGGGTGACTTAAACAACAGAAATGTATTGTCTCACAGTCCTAGAGGCTGGATGTCTGGAATCAAGGTACCAACATGGTTGGTTCCTTCTGAGGGCAGTGAGGGAAGTCTGCTCCGTGACTGGTAGCCTCAGGCATTCCTTGGCTTGTAGATGACATTCTCTCTAGGTCTTCACATCATCTTCCCTCTGTACATGTCTGTCTCTCTTTCCAAAATTCCCTTTTTACAAAGACATCATCATATTGGATTAGAACTCACTTAGAGTGACCTCATCCTAACTTTATCATATGCAAAGACTTTATTTCCAAGAAAGGTCACATTCACAGGTACTAGGGGTTAGGACTTCAACATCTTTTGGGGAGACGCAACTCAACACATACTAGTGGGGAAATGAAAAGTGTCACAGAGCATCTCCCAGAGAAATGTCAGGACAGGCTTCAGGAAGGAAAAGGAGAGAAAATTTCGGCATCTTTAAGTCCATGGAAGAGGAACAGGGTCTCTGCTGTAGCCACTAACATCTACAGAGAGCAGCAGTTCTGGGAATTCTCAACATGTAGTGGTGGTAAACTCAGGAACCATACTTCTCCAAAGTAAAGCAAATCATTCACCATTTTACCCAAACAGATATCCAAATGCAAGCCCCACACTTATTTTCTTTTTCAGAGGTTGCTTTTTTTCAGGCAATTAGTTTGCCCTTCTTCCTAAGTAACATAAGCATCTTAAGAAATTAGTTGTTCTTTCTGGCTACTAGGATTCTGAGTGGATTACTGTATTACTCAATTACTAACAGCAGTTTTATAACAGCTGGGATTTCATCCATTTTTCAAAACTCCTCAAAGTGAAATTAATTTTATGTCCAGTTAAATGTTTAAAACCAGCGTGTATGCCTCATAGCACTTTCAGAGGATGAGGTCATCATGAAATCTAACAAATGACATGAGGGTGTCCCAGTTCTCCCTAAGTTGGAATCACAGCACCACACAGCACGTCTGGCCTTTGCAAAGAAAACCAACTCCCCCTGGTGACTCATTTGTAAGCAGGAAGTAATTTCTCCACTGGGAGACTACGCATCAACAGAGTTCGTTCTTGGTGTCCTCCCAGGGATGTAGGGAGCCAGGCAGGGGGTGATCTGGGCTCACTCTTCCCACAGGCAGAACACCCCCCAGGCTCTCACAGAGGGCTCCTGAAGGAACTTCTTCTGAAATAAAACTGCTCAATTCACTGGGTACGGTGGCTCACACCTATATTTCTAGCAGTTTGGGAGGTGGAGACAAGAGTATTGCCAGCTTGGGCAACTTGGTGAGACCAGCTTGGGCAACTTGGTGAGACCTTGTCTCTACAATAAAAAAAAAAAAAATTTAGCCATGCATGGTGGTGCATGCCTGTGGTTCCAGTTACTTGCAAGGCTGAGGTGAAAGGATCAACTGAGCCCTGCAGGTTGAGGCTGCAATGGCCGTGACTGTGCCATTGCACTCCAGCCTGGGTGACAGAGTGAGACTCCAACTCAAAAAACAAATCTATTCAATTCCCTTTGCTCTCAAAATATCACAGTTAGCTAGTTTCATGCGATATTTTAATTGAGACAAAAACATCTAGTTACAAAGATGAAGAAGCCATGAGCAATTGTCTCCCAACAAGACTAAGATGAAGAGAGGATCCTTTGCCTGGGTCATTCCTCTCCTCTGGCCCCTTCTTATCCTCCAGGTTCAGCTAAAATGTCTTCCCAGAGACACTTTCCCTGATCACCTTGTCTTCATTAATCTTGATCACATTATCCTAGCTATTCCCCCTTCATGGGTCTATGCTCTATCCATCATTATCTTATGAGTTTGGTCTGGTTTCTTCATGCGACGATAAGCTTCGGAAGACCAAGAGCCCCACCCATCCTCCTCTCTGCATCAGCCTCACTTCTGACACTGCGCCTGGCACAGAATAGATGCTCAATATATCTGTATGGAATGATTAATGCTCTGAATGATGAGTCAGTGAACTTCTACCCTCAGGGTCTATTGACTGGCATTCAAGGTGTAGCTCATACTACAGGCTGGATAAAGCCATCAAAGGTTGACCTGCAAAATATTGCTTTCTTGAATATTCACTCTGGCTTAAATAAACAGAAGGAGCCCCAAGGAATTATCCTGCGAGACTGATTTAGTAGAATCATTGGCACGTGTGTAAAATTTTTGGAGAGTAATGTCCTAATCACAGATTCTATTTTTAAGAACTTAACACCGGTAAAAACCTTCTGGGGCTCACTCTGTGGGAATGAGGCCCTTTTTATGTCAGGGGTGATGTATGAACTGATGGCTCATGAAAGGTGAAGCTCAGATGCAGCGGTCAGACTTTTTCTCTGTGAGTTATAGCGTAGCAAGCAGACTTGACCGATTACAGTCACTGACCAGAGCTGAGCCGTCTGTGAGCTTGTTTATATTACCAAAAAGAAGTGACAATTCGGCCCAATTTAGTGCTTACAGCCCAGCACAGCTAAACAAATTCTTCTTCCAGTCCAAGTCGAAGCTCACCTAAGCAGAGCTGGATTTATGGGAAACAAAGGCCCAAGGGACCCGATCAGTCTACAGTGCTTGTTGGGGGCCAAATTACTTTAAAAGCCACAAGTTAGGACCCTCTAGAAACCAAATAAGAAGAAATTAAATGGCACAACTAGATTTCTGGCATCTGGTGCTCATGCATGCTGGGCAAGACCATTTGCAGGACTAAGGGAAGTTCACAGGGTCTCTCAGAGCCACCTCACCCGTCACCAACTCACAGAGGCAGGGAGGCTCCATAACTCAGAGTCCAGGAGGGATTCTGCGGTGGACTTTTAATGACAACATCCATCACCAAGTTAAGGGTTTCAAGGACAAAGGTCTTCTAGAAAAGGCAAGTTTACCTGCTCCGTGGGCCGGACCAGAGATGGGGGTTCACCAACACAGAGTAGTCAAGACACAGGACTTCCTCCCCCGAGAGCAAAAATAAATACTTGAGGGAAAGAAACTGCACAAAAGATTTTCTTTTACTGCCACAACTTCTGTGTTAGAAAAAGTGGAAAACGTTCCAATGGAGTCTGCATCCCATCCTCCTGCAGATATAAATTGTGCTTAGGCCCCAAACGGAGTAGTGTTCTTACATCCAGCTTCTCTCGGAACCATGTTTCTTAACCTTTGCGGGGGAGGGAGCGTCGTGAAGCCTCGTGACTGTGTGGAGCTTCGAGCTGAAGAAATGTAAAGCAGTGTCAAAGGGTTCATCCACCCATTTCAAGCCCATTTGTGGACCTGCTGGGGACCCCTGTGTTCTTACAGTCAAAAGTGCCCCACCGTTAGGTTGAAACTGGAGGATACGGCCAAGATATGACTCCACAGAAAGAAATATGGAAGAGAAGTCAAGAGAGACTTCCCCGGACAAAACTGTCAAAACCCACATCTCCAAGTCACATGTCAAAGGTTACGCATATGCCCATGACACATAGAAAAAAGGGAAACTGGAAAAATTCTTCCACTCTTTGGCTACTAGATAGACACTCTGATGGGACCTGGTCATAGGGTCTTTCCTCACTTCTGCCATTATAATTGATTCAACAAGGTTTAGAGCTCAAAATGGTAGCCATAAAGAAGACAATGGACATGGGGTAGATGTTCTTCAGTTACAAACAATAGGAGATGGATATTCTTACTGCTATTCCACAGAACAAGACATAGCCTGCAAGGCTGGAAAAAGCCTAAGGGACTCAATCAGTCTACAGTGCTTGTCTGGGGCCAAATTACTTTAAAAGCCACAAATTAGGAACCTCTAGAAACTAAATAAAAAGGAATTAAATGACGTGACTAGATTTCTGGCATCTGGTGCTCATGCACATTGGGCAAGACTGATTGCAGAAGTCAGGGTTTTAAAACACCCTCTGTATTCATTAGTTCATAAGATTTTGACAATCCTGATAAATATGTATTAATATACCAATTTTATTAGTGAGCAAGTTGAAAGTAGAAAGCTTGGGTAATTTTCCAAGGTCACTGGTAATTAACAGCGTTAGGGTTACGATTAGGGTTAGGGTTAGGGGTTAGGGTTAGGGCTCAGGCTCGGGTTAGGGCTGGGGCTAGGGCTAGGTTAGGGTTAGGGTTAGGGTTAAGGTTAGAACTGACTGGCTCCTAAGTCCTGGTGGTTGATGGCACCGACTGACAGGGAACTTACCTCCGTTTACCAAGGGAATGTTCGCACCCTGGAGCACACCTTTCTATTCCCAGCATTCATACTGTGCAGGCTCTGTGAATGTAGCTTCTCTTTGTTCACTGAAGACCCCTGCAGATGGGCCATATGTCATCTTCTTCAGCCTGGATAAACACCTATGAGAAGGTATCACATGCTCCACTCTGCAGACACGGAAACCAGGTTTGGCGAGTTCAAGGACACCCTCAAGGTCACACTGTTGACCCGCTGGCTCCCACACTTGTGGTTTTTTCCATCATGCGTGTTGCCTTTTGTTAGACGCTGAGGAATTACTCCCAGCAGCCTGCCTCTTGAATGAGCACTAAGCAGGTATTTGTTCTCTGGGGGTTCATGACTAGCGCTTGTGCTGTTCCCCACACCAGGCATCCCTGCAGGTGCAATCCACCACTCCAAGATGCTTGGGCTTGGCCCCTTAAAATGTGCCTGGCCCCTTTCTTCCCAGAAGGAGGACTTGGGTTTGCTGATCCTCAGAAAAGAGAGTCCTTGGAGCTCAAGCAGGGGCTCTTTTGTACTGCCCAATGCATCTGTCATGTGGCACCAAAAGTCTCAGCCATTAAAGTTGGAGCCACAGAAGGACTTCAGTCAGACTTTTCTGGTCTTTGCACCGTATTCTGTCTGGCAGTGAACATGTAGGAACAGCAGAGCACGGTGGTTAGATGAACAGACTTGACACCGGATTGCTTGGCTCTACCTCTTCCAGGCTGAGTCACCTTGGCCAAGTTACTCAACCTCTCTGTGCCTCAGCTTCCTCATCTTTACAACAGGATAGATACTTCAGGAGGCTGGTAAGAGAACTACAGGAGTTAGAATATGTGAAGCACTTAGAAAAAGATCTATTGCATAGCTAGTGTCTAAGGTTATGGTTGGTTGAATTAAATATGCATAAGCCTTGCAAAAAGCTGCTATCTTTTACTTTTGGAGTGCCAATCTGCAGTCAAGGACTCTCTTCAGTTCTAGAGAGCTTCAACAGGCAGGAACTTGGTCTAGAACTTGGCAGGGGCTGTATACTGGCGTTCTCAGGTCCCCTAAAATACAACCCATGCAAAGCCCCCCTTTTCTAAGGGTCAAGCAGTTGAGGTGAATCTTGGCCCTGGTGGTATATTCTGAGGGGTTGTTGTATACCAAGCGCCCCCTCCTTCTCAGCCCCACAAAGCCCATCCTGTTTTGAGGAGCTAGAAACCTTGAGGGTGTTTGAACCGGAGGCCCAGAGGCTGCCTGAGAGCCTGGCTGGTCTTCCACCCCTGAACGGGCCTCTGGGAAGGCTGAGGGCATGACCTCCCATAGGAGCCTGCCCCCTGCCTCCGCACATCTGTGTGTTGTCTCACTGACAGCCTCCTCGTCCCAGGCAAGCTCGTGACAGCCTGTAGGAGGACTCCACTCCCACACTCGGAGAGCAAACGGGCATTTCTACACTTTTGCAGGGAAAGGTCACAGCCTTAGATTAACAGCTTCTCATTACACCTCCCGCCTGGCCACTCTCAGAAGCGGCTCTGCTGTGGAGCTGAGGGTCTGCGGGTCCTGAACTGGCTCGCTCCTTCTTCTTCCTTCTTTCCTCTCTCCTTTCCTTCCTCCCTCCCTCCCCTCTTTCCTTCCTTCCTTCAATTCTCCACTTCCTCTTTCCTTCTTTCCTCTCTTTCTCCCTCCTTCCCTTCGTTCCTTCCTTACATTCTTAATTCTCTCTTTCCTTCCTCCCTTCTTTCCTTACTTCCTTTTCTTCACTCATTACCTTTCCTTCCTTTCTTCGTTACATTTCCTTTCTTCCTTCCTTCCTTCCTTCCTTCCCTCCTTCTTTCCTTCCATTTTTCATTCCCTCTTTTCCTTCCTTCCTTCCAATTGTGGTAAAATGCATATAACATCAATTTTACCAAGTTAACACTTAGAGCACATAATTCACAGGCTGTGCAGCTACCACCTCCATCCATCTCCAGAACTCTTTTCATCTTGCAACACTGAAATTGCGTACTCATTAAGTAATGACTCCCCATTCTACTCTTCTGGAAACAACCATTCTACTTTCTGTAGAACGAATTTTCTATGAATTTAACTATACTAGGCACCTCATATAAATGAAATCATACAACACTTGCCCCCCACCCTTTTTTTAAATTGGAAAATATAGTTTATTTAGAAAGTAAGTTAGGGAGAGAGAGAGAAGATTCACCTCCCCAAGGTAGGGGAGGGGGCCAAGACCAAGAGACATGGCGGCCATAGCTCAAAGAGTGACGTGGACACACCAAAGTTTAACAACACAATGGCCAATATTTGCCCTTTGTGACCAGCTTAGTTCACTTAGCATGATGTCCTCAGGGTTCATCCATGTTGTCTCAAGAGGCAGAATGTCCTCTTTTTGTGAGGCTGAATAATATCCCCTTGCATATATACAGCACATCTTGCTGACCCGTTCATCCATCGATGGACACGGGGCTGCTCCCAGCTTTCGGCGGCTGTGAATAACACCGCTAAGAACACAAATGTACAATTATCTGTTTGAGTCCCTGCCTTCAATTCCTATGGGGATAATCCTGGAAGTGGAATTCATGAATTCCATGGTAATTCCATGTTTAATTTTGTGAGGAACTGCTCATGCTGTCTTCCACAGCTGCTAGACCACGTCACGTTCCCACCAATGGTGCCCTCAAGATTTTCCACTTATATAAAATGCAAACTAATTTACAGACAAAAAGCAGATCAGAGATCTTACCTGAGGATGGAGGGAGGGATGGAGTGTAAAGTCTTTTGGGATGAGAGAAATGTTCTGTATCTTGACTGTGGTGATTGGTGGGCTTGTATAATGGTCAAAACTCATTGAATTGTACACTTTGAATGGATGCAACTTAGGGTATGGCAATTATCCTTCAATAAAGTTGGTAACAACAACAACAAAAAGATGTTTCTACGTCTCATCCCCTCTCCGCCTCCCTTGCTCACCTCTTCCTTCTCAGCTCCCCTTCCTCTGTCCCCCCACCCCAAGCAAGTTCTCCATCACTGCCCTGGAGAGGCAGCGTGTGTGATACAGTGCAATGAGCAAAGGTTTTTGGGTCAAATACATTCACAGTTGAAGTCTTTTTCCTTAAGAAACTTAACTTCTCTGTGCTTCCTTTTCAATAAAAGACCAAGAAATGTTACTGGAATTGGAGGATAATGCCAATTCCGCAAACCACTATAATATAAGCTCCATGCAGGCAGAGCGATTTCTGCCTGTATGTTATTATTATTTTTTCTCTTTCTTGTTCATCAGGTTTCAGAATCTGAACTAGCCAGCCTGGCATATGATAGGCGCTAAGTAGAACTGTGTCACTTAAACTCTGAATGTTGGAACCTCAGAGTCCTTAAGTGTTTTACATTTTTTTCAGCTTTGTTGAGGTATAACTGACAAATAAAAATTGTGGGCCAGGCACAGTGGCTTACATCTGTAATCCCACCACTTTGGGAGACCACGACAGGAGAATCACTTGAACCCAGGAGTTCAAGACCAGACTGGGCAACATAGTGAGACCTCATCTCTACAAACAAATACAAAAATTAGCCTGGTGTGTTGTGGTGCATGCCTGCAGTCCCAGCTACTTGGGAGGCTGAGGCAGAAGGATTGCTGAACCTAGGAGGTTGAGGTTAGGAGGCTGAGGCTGAAGTAAGCCAGGATTGCACCACTGCACTCCAGCCTAGGTGGCAGAGCGAGACTCTGTCTCACAAAAAAAAAAAAAAATTGTGTATAACTTGATGTTCATACACACACACACACACACACACACACACACACACACATTGTGAAATGACCACCACAATTAAACCAATTAACATATCCACTACTTTATATAGCTACCATTTTGTGTGTGTATTGAGAACAGTTATGATCTACTCTCCTAGAAAATTTCAAGTTTACAACACAGTATTGTTAACTATAGTCACATTGTGCTGTACATGAGGCTACATGCTTTTCTTAACCCTGAAGTCACATGTCAAGGTAAAACAGGCTGAGGACCAGACGCTGTGGCTCACGCCTGTAATCCCAGCACTTTAAAAGCCCAAAGCAGGAGAATCTCTTGAGCCCAGAAGTTCAAGACTAGACTGGACCTAAAGAAATAAAAAATTTAGTTGGGTGTGGTGGTACTCACCTGTAGTTCCAGCTACTTGGGAGGCTGAGGCAGAAGGATCACCTAAGCCCAGGAAGTCAAGGCTGTGGTGAACCGTGATGGTGCCACTGCACTCCAGCCTGGGCAACATTAAAAAAAAAAAGTCTGAAAAAGATCTTCAAAACTCTATCATATATTCTCAAGCATCTGGAAACTTTACACAAAACACAACAGTTTGTATAACATTTAAACAGATTGGGTTTTTTTTGTTTTTTTTTGAGTTGGAGTCTCATTCTGTTGCCCAGACTGGAGTGCAGTGGCCGCTCCCGGCCACCGCAGCCTCGACCTGCTGGGCTCCAGCGATCCTTCCGCCTCAGCCTTCCAAGTAGCTGGAACTACAGGCACGCGCTACCACACCCGGCTAATTTTTGATTTTTATTGTGGAGATGAGGTCTCACCAAGTTGCCCAGGCGGGTCTCGAACCCGCGGGCTCAGGCAATCCACTCACCTCAGCCTCCCAAAGGTGCGGGATTACAGGCTAAGCCACCGAGCCCGGTTAGGTTGGTTTTTTCAACAGAAATTTAATCTTGTCACATTCTACAATTAATCAATAGTTAGCTGTGTCAAGTACTATAGGGGACACCAAAGAAACACAGTTATTTCTTCTCATGAGAAAATTGAACTGGTGCAATAGGGGAGAACACATCCATGAGAAAAAGACAGACCACACAAGATGGCGACTTCTGTTTGAGAAGTTTGAGGAAGGAGATGGTAAAGCCCTTAAATGGGTCTTTTTATTTCTAAGAGTCAGGGTCTTCTTCTGTCTCCCAGGCTGGAATACAGTAGCGTGATCATGGCTCACTACAGCCTCAAACCCCTGGACTAAAGGGATTCTCTCTCCTCTCTAGTAGCTGGGACTGTAGGCAGGTGACACCATGCCCACCTATTTTTCTTTTCTTTCTTTCTCTCTTTTTTATTTTTATTTTTTATTTTTTGGTAGAGACAGGGTCTCACTACGTTGCCCAGGCTAGTTTCAAACTCCTGGCTTCAAGTGATTCTCTTGCCTCAGCCTCTCAAAGCTCTGGGATTATAGGTGTGCACCACCATACCCGGATTTACATGGGCCTCTTTTTTAAAAAGGTATGGTTTGAGCCCTTCCCATGCTAGGTCTAATCCCACAATACTGTGTGCTCTTCCTGACTGGAGCTCAGAGACGTTAAATAACTCTGAATCCACATCAGGATCACCTCCCCACCTGTGCCCTTTATGATGTTTCCCTGTGCGACATGGCAGCAGGTGGGGCCATGGCCTGCTGAGTGTGGGAAAGCAGATGAGGACACAGCATGAGCAACACGGTGAGGCTTGACCTAGGACAAGCCGTAACAGCATACTCTGACTGGAGTGGCTTAGAAACAACAGAAGTTCATTTCTCCAAGTTCTGGAGACTGAGACTTCCAAGATCAAATTGTCAGCAGACTCAGTGCCTGTTGGGAGCTCATCTCCTCAGAGATGGCATCTTCTCACAGAGTCCTCATATGATAGGGGGCACAAATGAGTTTTCTGGGGTCCCTTTCACAAGGGCACTGATCCCATCAAGAGGGCTCTGCCCTTGTGACCCCAAAACTTCTTAAAGGCCCCACCTCCTTATGCCATCGCCTTTGGAGTTAAGATTTTAACATAAGAATTTGGGGGAGACAGAAGTATTCAGTTCATTGCAAGTCATCTTTTTTTTTTTTTTTTAAGAGAGATGGGGTCTTGTTCTGTTGCCCAGGCTGGAGTGCCGTGGCTACAATCGTAGCTCCCTTCAGCTTCAAACTCCTGGACTCAGGCGATCCTCCCACCTCAGTGTACTCAGCATACTCCTTAGTGTACTCAGTATACTCCTCAGCTGAGTAGCCAGGACTACCATGCCCAGCTTATTCCAAGCCCTAACCAAAGTAAAGTGTTTGTACTGACAAGTGGGGAGTGCCCAGTTGGAGGGAGTCATCCAATTTTCTTTCTTTTTTTTTTAGAGACAAAATCTCGCCAAGTTGCCCAAGCTGGTCTCGAACCCCTGGGCTCAGGTGATCCTCTCGCCTCTGCCTCCCAAAGTGCTGGAATGACAGGTGTGAACCACCACACCCAGCTCATCCAATTTTCAAGGAACTTAAAGTCAGTGGACCTTTAAATATATCTCTTCTTTCAATCCCAACTACTGCAACGTGTTTGTAAAAATAAAATTCTGAGAAAATAGAGCAGAGAGATGGGTTCTGAAAGGGAGAAATATTGCCACTGTTACATGTAGTGACAGCCAGACCATGAGCACAGGTGGGAGGAAGCTGTGAACAAGTTCGGTCGACATCAGGGCGTCCTCCGCGGTTCCCGGAGGCCTTCACGCGGCCTGCCAGCAAGAATTCCCAGGGAGATCTCACTACACCACTGCCTTTTCCCCACTAGATTCCTGGCTCTGATTATAAAGCACAGGCGGTGGCCGGCTGGGCGCCCCTGGGACAGCCACTTAGAACTCCCTCACTCATCCCTTCTCAAGAAAGAGTTTGAGAAAAATAAAGTAGCACGAAAAGCCCTCATCAGCTCTTCCTCTCCGCAATTCCCCTTTGGTTCCATTTTTTTCTTTTTTTATTCTTTTTTGGTTTACAGTATCTTCCAAATGCTAAGTGTCGCTTTGCTCCTATGAAGTCCAGGCACAGAGGTAAGCTTTAATTTTCCTGAGAAGACATAACTGATGAAAATCTTGAAGGTTCAAATTAAATGTCCAGACGAAGTTCCAAATCAACACTTAATTCCTGGTCCCTACAGATCTAAGTTGGCAAACCATTCATTAGGAAAACATTCATTCATTTATCTAGTCATTCATTCATTTATCTAGTCATTCACTTGTGCTACAAGTGTTTGTTGAAAATGGGCTATGCACAGGCACTGTCTGGGCTCTGGAGGCACATGGATGATGTGACCCCTGCTTTTCTAAGACAGTAGCACAAACGTCCTGGGAGGATAAGGTTAAAAAGGTGTGACAGCACATGGGAGAGATTCCAAATTTGGTGCTGGAGAAGATTCCAGATTGAAGCATTGTTCCCAGTGTTTTACCCTTCCTGGCATCCATGCCTTTGTCATGGCGTCACCATGGGTGCCCTTTGGCTTCAGGTTTGACCTTGGGGCTTGCTTTGATCTGTGACAGCTAGACAGAAGTGACAGCAGACCAGTTCTCTAAGCCTAGGGTTTAGGAAGCATCGCATATTTCGATTTGCTTTCTTGTGCCCTGACCATGGTGATGAGAAGGCCACACCCAGGCTCACGCTGGTCCCAGGAAATGTGAGACAAGTAGAGTGGAGCCAGTCAAGTGAATCTAAGGCCTGCAGTGACAAGCAGAGACACCACAGCCACCTTGAAGCAGAGCCACCTCGCTATCAGTAGAAACCCAGTGAATCTACAGAACTGTGAGCAATCATCAATAATTTTTTCTTTTTTTTGAGTCAGAGTCTTACACTGCCACCCAGGCTGGAGTGCAGTGGCATGCTCATGGCCACCGCAGCCTCGACCTGCTGGGCTCAGGCAATCCTTCAGCTTCAGCCTCCTGGAACTACAGGCTGGAACTACAGGCGCACGCCACCATGCCTGGCTAATTTTTTTGATTTATTGTAAAG
>CAUYQG010119959.1:0-14014 GCA_963574415.1 Tarsius wallacei | reverse complement strand
TGCCTGAGCCCGCGGGTTCGAGACCCGCCTGGGCAACTTGGCGAGACCTCATCTCTACAATAAATCAAAAATTAGCCGGGCGTGGTAGCGCGCGCCTGTAGTTCCAGCTACTTGGAAGGCTGAGGCGGAAGGATCGCTGGAACCCAGCAGGTCAAGGCTGCAGTGGTTGGGAGTGGCCACTGCACTCCAGTCTGGGTGACAGAGTGAGACTCCAACTCAAAAATAAATAAATACTATTCTGTATTTTATAAATTTTATGTATCCAATGTTTATTCTATCTGTAGTTAACAGAAGCAATAAATTCTATTACATGTATTATCATAAACAGTATTTAAATATCCCCAAATAATAGTTATTATAATTTGGAAAAAATATATTGCCAAAGGTGTAGTATTTTTTTTAATGGGTATTGAGAGAAAATAATGCATTAATTAGCATTCTATTTTTTGTGTGTGGCTAGATTTTTTTCATTTGCCTTATACTAATCTCAAAGAATTGATATTTAAAAATTAATCATCATCTCTTTAAAGTTTAAATTATTCCAACTACTCAGTTGATATTCAGAGCATAAGAAAGAATAAAATCCACATATTTCTGTTCTTTAAGGAAGATTCACAGCTTTTACTTATGACTGTATTCTGATGAATAAAACCCAGAAATTTTTGTATAGATAGCCCTAGACATTTCCTAAGGCTCTTTGATTACTTTATTTGATCTCCCAAATAATCTTGTGAAAAAGGTAGGGCAGATATTACCATTCCTGTAATGGTGTAAATGGGGCCCAGAGTGCCAGTCACATAAGCTAATAGAAGTCGAGGAACAGGATAGAAACCCCAGTCCCATTCTTTTTCAAAGATAGCATGCTACTTCTTGAAACCATGATGAGAAGCATTCCATCTTGAAAGACGACTGAAGAGAAAAAGTGCATCTCTCATGTCTAAGTATTTAATAAAGATGACATGAAGTTCAATGACAGTTTTTATAACAGACTGAGACTTGCAGCCAGAGTTAGGAGAGCTCAATTCTAGTCTTTTCCATCACACCAGTACCTGTGTGATTTTTTTTGAATGCCCCAACTCCAGGTGTGTGAAATCCTTTCCTGTTTCCTGATTCCAAGTGTCTGCCAAATCAATCCACAAACAACTGGGCAAATGGACAGTAATGAACATCTTCCTTTGCTGTTCCAGATTGACTCCTGTCTTCTCTAATATGCAGAGTGCTCAGGGAGGCTTGTTGGTAAGGTCCGTATCAATGGGTTGTGTCAATATGGAGCATTAGCAGACTGAAAAGCAGGTGGTGAGCAGGGTCACATCACTTATTCTTTTGCCTCCCTTCACTTTCTCCTAAAACTTAGAAGTAGCTGTCATTCCCTGCTCTTGCGAGGAACAGAGCACAGCACTATCCAGGGGTTATTTTGTTTTGTTTTGAGTTGGAGTCTCACTCTACTGCCCCTGCTGGAGTGCAGGGGTATGATCATGGCTCACCACAGTCTCAACCTCCTGGGCTCAGGCCATCCTTCTGCTTCAGTCTCCCAAAGAGCTGGGACTACAGGTGTGTGCCATCAAGCTTGGCTAATTTTTTAATTTTTATTTTATTTTTTTTCGAGACAAGGTTTTGCTATTTTGCCCTGGCTGTTTTTGATCTCCTGGGCTCAAGCAATCCTCCCACCTCAACTTCCCAAAATGTTGGGATTATAGGTGTGAGCCACCATGCCTGGTCTCGGGGCTTCTTTAAATTCTCCTATGTTCTCGGTTTGAATATGCTCCTCTGTTTCCTGTCTGGTAAAATGGAGACATAAGTGAAACTTCCTTCTCTGGCCGATTTGACTCCACTAGAAAGTTCTTCTTTCTAAAGGGTAAATGATGAAGGGTGGTGAGTTTGGAGAAAGAGGATTATCAGAGACCATCCAATGAAACCAACACCCTTGTTCTACAGATGTGAAACGGTGGACCACAGTGTGTCCCAGTCAGGACCACCCGCTTTAGGATCTGAAACCCCAGGACCCAAAGCATGGTCCTCTCCACCTGTGGGAACCTAAGGTCTACACCTGTGGAACCTGAGTATTGTAAACAACAAGGTATGTGAACTGTAACTTTCTAGAAATTCACATTCAAATAACTGAAAGATAACCTTCACAAATAATGACAACACACTCTTATCTATCTATCTATCTATCTATCTATCTATCATCTATCTATTTGGGGGAAGAAGGGTTACTGGTTAAACTGGCCACCGTGATTTTCTAAAAAAAACACACAGTTTCCTGTTCATTTGAATGACCAACTTTGATATTATGCATTTCTTGAAGAATATTAACTTGGGTGACTCACATCATTTGAACGTTTAAACAGAAATCCAGAGGCTAATATTTTGATATATTATTTCAAAATCTGGATATAAATTAAAAAGTTAATATTTTGGTGTCACATCATTTCAAAATCACAAAATTGAAATATTCAAAAAATGGGGATTAGATATTATGTATTTCTTGTCAAACAATGACAAGTTAAACAAAGAACCCCATTCAAAGCTCTTAACTACCATATTAACTATAGTTACTTTTAAAACATCCTTAAGAAAAGTTACATCTCCAAATTCCATGGTGTTGCAGCATGAATTATCAATGTTACATGTTAGGAACAGAGCAAAACATTTCTCCAGCAATGAAGAGAAGACACCCAGAAGGAAGAAAATCTTTTGATATACTATAGCAAAGAGTTTGTATCTGATTGTAGACTAAGCAGAAAAATGTGCTTTCCCTGAACTTAGCACTACCTTTCAGTGTGAGCAGAGTCCATGCAAAGTAGAGATGAGGGAACTGTGATGGATGATGGTTTTGATCAGGTGGGACTAATGGTCTTTCTAAGGAATGTTGAATGGACAATCACCGTGAGACCTAAGTAACAGGCTGAGGGTCTGCTTTAGAATTTAACACCTGGCTTTGCTTTATTCCTAACTATATTTCCTAGAGCAAGTTTTATAATTTGAGGCTTTTTTTTATTTGGAAAAAAAGTAAAATAACACTCATATCTCACAGCACTTGTGAAAGCTAAATGAAATAACATATTAAAAAGCAGACTGGACTCAGTGGCTCACGTCTATAATCCCAGAACGTTGGGAGACCAAGGTAGGAGGATTGCTTGAGATCAGGAGTTTGAGACCAGCATGGGTCACATAGCAAGACCCTGTCTCTATAAGAAAAAATAATAATAACAGCTTGATGTGGTTTCCTGTGCCTGTAGTCCCAGCTACTAGGAAGGCTGAGGCAGGAGGATCACTTGAGCCCAGGAGTTCAGAGCTGCACCATTACACTCCAACTTGGGAAGCCTGGGAAACAGAGCAAGTCCCTGTCTCTAAAATAAATAAATAAATATAAATAAAAAGCATTTAGCCCAGTTCCAGCACAGTCAAGGTTTAGTAAATTTTATTCACTATTTTAATTATTACTATGGTGACCACAGCTACTCATTTATGACCAGAAAAGACAATAAAGAGCCCAGTGCCTAAAGTTAAACACATGATCAGAAACCTGTTTTTCAACAAGCTTGGTATATCTCATTCTTCTTGCCTTAGAGAGAAATTCTGGGAATATTGCTCACATAAACATTAAGAACCTCAGATACAATAAATCTTTGAGCATGCTTAACTAAAATTTGTCAAGCATCAGGGATCTATGACAATAAGCCATTTCTATGCAACGTATAGCAATTTCTACTTTCTTGAATTTGTTTCAGAAGGCAACAATAAATGATTCTGCCTTAGAATCATGTATTACCAAGAAATGTGAAAATAAGGACTTGTAGCAAAAATGCCTCAGCTATAACCCACGTGACTACGGACTCACAAGTAGAAGTTAGTGATCACCAACAAGAAGTCCATGGGAGGATCTTAAGGTGACCTGGGAACTTGAAAAAATTATACATTCCTAGTTCTCACACCCTGGAAATTCTAATTCAATAGGGGTGTTCTGCACAGCAATGTTTTATTCTTTTTTATTTTTATTTATTCATTTATTTTTTTGAATTGGAGTCTCACTCTGTTGCCCAGGCTAGAGTGCAGTGGCACGCTCATGGCCAGAGCAGCCTCGACCTGCTGGACTCAGGCGATCCCTCCACCTCAGCCTTCCAAGTGGCTGGAACTACAGGTGCATGCCACCACACCAGGCTAATTCTTTTTTATTTATTGTAGAGACAAGGTCTCACCATGTTGCCCAGGCTGTTCTCGAACCCGTGGGATCAGGCAATCCTCTTGCCTCAGCCTCCCAAAGTGCTGGGATTACAGGCTTGAGCCACCGTGCTCGGTCTATTCTTTATTTTTTTCAGAGCCACTTCAGAAAGGAAAAACAGATATAGTTTAATGTTCTTCATGGGATTTGCTGCATATCTAGATTGGGGAATCCCTGGGTAATGGACAGTGAGTCAGGAAGCCTCTGTTCTAGCCTGCTACATTTGCAAAGGGCTCTTTGCAATGTCTGTATCCTCTCTTGGACTGGATTCACATGTTTGTAACATGAAGGGCTTACATTACAGTATCTTGAAGACCTCTCTGTAATCTGCCATTCTACAAGCTGGTGATTCTTCCTTGATGAAAGCGGAATAGCTGAAAGTAAATGGAAGTAGCTAGAAAAAGGGAGAAATATCCTGGTAGAAAAGATCAATGTGCATTTGGCCAGTCAAGTGGAAATTGGGCAGGTCAACTGATTTTTTGATAGCTCCTTGGTAGGCTTTCCCTGCCACAACAAACAAAATCATTATTTGCAAGTTTCTGCTTCCTCTTACCTTAGAGGTATGCTGCTTCTGCAGCATGGCTGCCAGCCTCCAACCTCCTGCCTCTTGAAGTGTTCATCAGCTTAAAGTTAATAAGAAACAGAGCCTTTGCAGGAAGCCCACGGCCACCTCAACTTTCCTGGTCACTAGCAAGAGAGTACACGCCAGTCTATGAAGGGAAGAGCCACTCAGCTTTTTCAGTGGCCTACCCAACCTGACACAGGGCCACCAAGAAGCCAGTCTACTGGAAGCTGCAGACATTATCCAGAAGCAAAACCTGTGGGCTGCTGGTTCTAGGTCTCGCCCATGGCACTGCTAGGTTTGTCCTGCTGTCCAACTTTTGGTTTTAGTTTGTTTCTTCCCCATTAAAAATAAAGGTTGTGACCTGGAGGCCTAAGAGCCATAACTAGATTGAAAACACAGATTTCTTTGGCCTTCACAGTGTTTTTATATCATTTAAGTTAACATTAGAAAATTATTATATTTAACATAAAAACTTAATTTTTCAGATTCTTCTGAAAAACACTAAGCGTCTGGTAACACATCACTAGTCACAATCTTTTAGAGCTGAATAGATTGATTGTCCCATTTATTTTCTATTTTTTTATTTTTTTGAGTCAGAGTTGCACTCCATCAGCCAGGATGGAATGCAGTGGCATACTCACGGCCACCGCAGCCTCGACCTGCTGGGCTCAGGCGATCCTTCCGCCTCAGCCTTCCAAGTAGCTGGAACTACAGGTGTGCGCTACCACACCCAGCCAAATATTTGATTTGTTGTAGAGATGAGGTCTCGCCATGTTGCTCAGGCTGGTTTTGAATCCCTGAACTCAGGCAATCCTCTCACTTCTGCTTCCCAAAGTGCTGAGATTACAGGTGTGAATCGCCATACCCAGCCTTGGTTGTCCCATTTAGAGGAAACATATGTCCTCCAGGCTAACACAGACCCCACCACTCCTTATTGTAACTTTGACAGTAAAGTCTAATGCCTATGGCTATTTGACCATTTAAACCTGTTTTATATATATATATCTCCCCTCTGTTTCTCAAATAAGGATAATTAATCCTTGCTTCCTATGGTTCTTATGATACTCAAAGAAAATACACACATAAAGTACTAAGTGCTATCTGGCACATAGTAAGTGCTCAATAAGGGCTATTGATATTACTATTATTGATTGAAAAAAATGCATCATGACAAAAAGCAGGCATGTGTACATTGTAACTTTGAAATGAATGTATGTTCCATTAATCACAGTGGCATCTACATGCATATGAAAAATATCAGCAAATATATCCATCAGATATTATTTATTCAATCCACCGACAGAATTTCAGGAGAATTCAGATTTGACAGAGTTCTAAGCTGTCTTCCTCACTGCCTTCAAGGGCTCTGCAATCTAGAGTGAACAGAGTGGGGTAAGAAAAGGAAGGCCACTATTCAAATCCAAGCCATCAGGCTGGAATTATGCTTCTGCTCCTAAACCAACTACGTTCCTCTTTGGGAAGAAAGAAACAGAAGGTGGAAGAGGAATAATAAAGGGAGGGAAAAAAAGTGTCCTTGAGTGAGTTACTGGACAGGTTTGAATCTTAGACTGTGATGTGAGGATTTCAGATGAGATCAGCGGTTAATAAGTGCTTTAAAAAGCCCAAAACCTACACAAAACACCCCAGGAACCACTTAGGGATCAAAGCCAACAGGCAGGCCAAGGGGGTGGGCTTCAGAATCAGCCTTGCTTTAGAGAGTAGTTCAGCTTTTACATAATATTCACGTGTAAAAAGTGTTTCAAGGCTTACCAAGTGTTGAAAACAACCGAGCCAGATCAACTTAAAAGCAGTGACTCTCAAATTTGGCTACACGTTGAAATCCCTCTATGGAGCTTTGAAAATACTGAAGTGGTTCAGGCTCTGTGGCTCAGCCTGTAATCCCAGCACTCTGAGAGGCCGAGGCAAGTGGATTGCCTGAGCCTGCGGGTTCCAGACCAGCCAGGGCAACTTGCTGAGACCTCATCTCTACAGTAAATAAATAAATAAATAAATAAATAAATAAATAGCTGGGCTTGGTAGCACGCGCCTGTAGTTCCAGCTACTTGGAAGGCTGAGGCCGAAGGATCGCAGGAACCCAGTAGGTTGATGCTAGAGTGGCCATGAGCGTGCCACTGCACTCCAGCCTGGGCAACGGAATGAGACACCAACTCAAGAAAAAAAAAAAAAAAAGACTTAGCCCAGAAAAAGATTTAATTGGTTCTGAGTGTGGCTTGGAAACCCACATGTGCAAACACGTATCTGTTGTAGCTGAGACTGAAGACCATCACCCTAGGGTCTCCCAGCTCCCACAAACACTATTTCTAAAAGACCTTCACCCAAGAAGAGGATATTAATGGAGGTATAATTAAATGCCTTCTACCTTTTGGTATATTTCTAATAAGACCATCAGTCAAAACAAGGCCAAGATCATCTGTCAGTCTGCTCTTAGTTTAACTAATGCAAAGATACTATGAAACACAAGGAAATTAAAAATTCAATCCATGATCAGTGGACCTTGAACAATTATCACAATACTATAAGAAAGGGATTGGCAGTAGTGGGAAACTGCCAGAAGAGGGGATGGGATTGGCAGTAGTGGGAAACTGCCAGGGAAGCGGGGGCACGCCTCTTCAACAAGAGTACCTGCATAATGAACTCTGAATTGCACCCCATGGCTTTATTTTTATTTTTATTTTTTTGAGTTGGTGTCTCAACTAGGCTGGAGTGCCGTGGCAAGTTCACAGACACTGCAGCCTCGACCTGCTGGGCTCAGGCGATCTTTCCATCTCAGCCTTCCAAGTAGTTGGAACGACAGACACACAACACCACACCCAACTAGTTTTTGTGATTTATTGTAGAGACAAGGTCTCACCAAGTTGCCAGGCTGGTCTCGAACCTCCAGGCTTAGGCAATCCTCTCACCTCACAATCCTTGGCCTCACAATGTGCTGGTACCCCACATCTTTAAAATTAAAAATTAAAAAAAAAAAGAATCCTGGGCAATCCACTTGGGTCCCCTCCCACTGTGGGAGCTTTTCTGTCCTCTCAATAAATCCTGCTTTAAAAAAAAAAAAAAAAGAATCCCCTCCCCCCAGAAAAGAATTCTATCCCTTAAGGAACAGAATTTCAGGAGAATTCAGATTGTTAAAGAATGCCAGTGATGTTTACTTATTTTCCTGAAGAGTTGATTTCTAATTACTTTCCTTCATGAAGATAGTAAAAGAAAACACAAATGCAGTTTTTAAACCATTATATAAAATCGAGGTCATTAAAAACCTCATCAGAGCCTGGATTTCCATTAGCAGTTCATCAGGGGAACTAAAGTCCTGCTTTAGCCAGAAAAAAAAAAATTTTTGTTTTTTACCACTTCACTATGACAATTCCTTTGTGAAGTTATTTACCTTTGATTCTGTGACATTTTTTGAAACATTCCAGTTCAAAAGCCAGAAAGGTGCGTTCAAGGAGGGCTACCACAACCTAGTTTGAAACATTTGAACAAGACAACACATCAAGTTAACTATGATCACCTGAGAAATTAACTGGTATGGATACATGTTGACATGAGTTTATGTCAAGTGAGATTTAAAGTCTGGAAAATGGACATTATACTATTTCTCTTCCTTTAATTTTACTAATCAAAACCCACCAAGGCTGAGCGTGGTGGCTCATACCTGTAATCCCAGCACTTTGGGAGGCTAGGTCAGGCAGATGACTTGAGTTCAGGAGTTCAAGACCAATCTGAGCAAGATAGCAAAACCCTATCTTTACAAAAAAATCAAAAGAAAAATTAGCTGGGTGTGGTAGTACACACCTGTGGTCCCAGCTACTTGGGATACTGAGGTGGCAGGCTCACCTGAGCCCAGGAGGCCACAGCTGTTGTCAGCAGTGATTATTGTGATTTTGCCACTGCACTTCAGCCTGGGCGACAAAGTGAGACCACAACTCAAAAAAAACAAAAAACAAACAAAAAACAAGAGAGATGTCTTCTGATGTACTTTTGGTGAATAGAAGACAAAAAGCAGACTGATAGAATTTCTAACTATGAAAAGGATGCTTTGATTGCATGTTCTTCAATAAGTCATAGTCTCACAAGCTATTATCTAAGTCAGTGCTATCCAGTAGAAATATAATATGAGGCACCTATTTTAAGTTTTCCAGCAGTCACGTTAAAATGTGAGAAGGTAAAATTTCAATATATTGTAACCCAATATATGAAAAATATTACCATTTCACATGCAATCAATATTTAAACATATCGCAAATAGGTGAATCACACAATATGTGGGTTATATCTCAAAAAATGGTTAAAATAAATATATTTCACATTTTTAAAAAATGCTTTTTAAACTAAGTCTTTAAAATCTTGTGTGCATTTTATACTTATAGTACATGTCAATTTGGATTTGTCACAGGCATTTCCTGTGTTCAGTAGCCACACGTGGTCAGTGGCTACTGAAGTGGACATGTGATATAAATGAGTTGTGTTTCATGTGAAGGCACCATCATGTTCATTTAGGCTACCTTCTCTTTAGCTCATCCCTCTACTCCGCAATGTTCTCTGTAAACAATATTTGAAACTGTCATGACTTTAGGCCTTCCTCTTCCACATTGTCTACCATAAAGATCCATAAAGGAACATGCAATCAAAGTATTCTTTTCATGGTTAGAAATTCTATCAGGTAAAGCCAATATCAGAGGGAAGTACGAGAAGCAAGTTAACAAGCAAAAGCAATTTCAAATGAACTCAAGTTTTTGTCTGTTTGTTTACTTGAAAAGATTCAACATCATAAAGGAGATAAACTAATGACCTCTGTTCCTTTCTTTGTTTTGAGTTGCCCAGGCTAGAATACAGTGGAATGATTGGCTTACCTCAGCCTCGTCCTCCTGGGCTCAGGTGGTCCTTTCCCCCCAGCCTTCTGAGTAGCTGGGACTACATGCACGTGCCACCACTTCTGGGTTGATTTTTATTTTTAATTTTTTGTAGAGACACTGTATTGCTATGTTGCCCACGCTGGTCTTGAACTCCGGGGCTCAAGCAATCCTCCCGTCTCAGCCTCCCAGAGTGCTAGGATTATAGGCATAAGCCACCGCGCCCGGACCCTTTTCATATGATTTTTACATTTCTTCCCCCACGCACTTGGCTTTTATAAACCAATACTTCAGTGTAAGTCAGTGCCTTCAAGAGAAACATCTCCTTTGGCCTTAGCTCATGAGGCTCATGTTTGTCTTTCCCTTTTTCTTCCCTTCTGTTTGTGAATCATAAAATCCCAACCCAACCAGCCTGGCAAGGCTGAAGGCCTTCCTGGGAGACTGTAGAAAGAAGCAGCTAAGCAGATGGAACCAGACGACAAAATCAGCAGACAATAAAAGCAGAACGGATGAAAACATGTAGACATAATTTTGGTCCAGCTGCAGCTGAAAAAAGTATTTGGAAAATAAGAGACTAGAAACTCCTTCCTGCAAAAATTAGAGTGTATTCTATATTAATTCCCTAGAGTATCTTTCACACTGGCTGCTAGTTTTGTTAGTCAACTTCTCTTCACAATGAAGTCACCTGAGTTCGTATTCTGTAAGGGTATACATGCAGCATCTCAGTGTTCAGATGAGTTGATGTCCTTTCACTCTAAGAAGGATTTTTTTTTCCCCAGGAAGTAATTAACAGAAGTGAGCCAAGGCATTTTGGCTTTGGATACATTTTTCATCAGGTTTGTAAATTCTGCACTCTACTTATGAATTTAATATAAGGACTCCAAGGACATCACACAAGAGGACATTACATACTTCTAAAGAGGGTAAGGAATCTACCACCTCCATGTACACAATCTGCAACTGTTTGAGGCAGAGGTGGGCTCTGCAGAGTTTTACGTAGGTTCTGAAATAAGAACTGAGAGATGGACTGGGCATGGTGGCTCAAGCCTGTAATCCCAGCCTTTTGAGAGGCTGAGGTGAGAGAATTGCCTGAGCCCATGGGTTCGAGATCAGCCTGGGCAACTTGGCGAGACCTCATCTCTACAAAAAAAAAAAAAAAAAAAAAAATTAGCTGTGTGTGATAGCATGTGCCTGTAGCTCTGGCTACTTGGAAGGCTGAGGCAGAAGGAATGCCAGTGCCCAGCCGGTAGACACTGGGGTGGCCGTGAGCATGCCACTGCACTCCAGCTTGGGTGACACGACAGAGTGAGACTCCAACTCAAAGAAAAAAGAAAGAAGAACGGAGAGATGGTATCTATCCACAGCGGTGAAGCACATGCAAAAAAAAAGGCCCAAAGTCCAACTACTGTCCTTAGTAGTAATGTGGTTGCAGGTGACCACCATAGATACAGGAAAATTTGTCTCCTAGTGCCTTCCTCTCCATGTCACTCATGTAAGAAACATATTTTTTTAAAAAAGGAAAAAGCAAGAATTTCTTGCATTTATCTTTCAACATCTTTCTATCTACCATCTATTTCCATTGGCTCCCTTTGATGTATCCAGATTTACATTATTGTGATACTGAATTGTGTATATTTTTCTCTGTTATTATTATTATTATTATTATTATTGAGTCAGAGTCTCACTCTGTCACCCAGGTTGGAATGCAGTGGCATGCTCACAGCCACCGCAGCCTCGACCTGCTGGGCTCAAGTCATCTTTCCACCTCAGCCTTCCAAGTAGTTGGAACTACAGGCACGTAATACAACACCCAGCTAATTTTTTGATACACTGTAGAGATGAGGTTTCACCAAGTTACCCAGGCTGGTCTCGAACTGCTGGGCTTAGGCAATCCTTTTGCCTCTGCCTCCCAAATTGCTGGGATTAGAGGCTTGAACCACTGCGCCGGTCTGTTCTTAATTTAAATGCAGAATAATAAAATGTTTGGATTTTTAAAAAAATGTTTACCTACTAAAGGTATCATATATTTTTTCCATTTCGGTTATGTTAAGAGCTCTTAAAGCACAGAAGTTTTCAACCTCTAGGCCACATGAAACTGGGCTACTTAAGAGTTCTTCCAGTTCTTCTTTATGTCATAAAATAAATATAAAGACTACTGAGTGCCTTTCAGGAAGAAAAAAAAAGTGAACAATTAACGCCCTGTCTTTCAGAAAACAAAACAAGCTCATTATAGAAAAAGCAAAATCACCGCATGGAACTGCCTGGATTTTACACGAGCCTGGAGTCTTAGAGAAAACACCATCTAAAGATCACCATGGGGAAGCCACAGCTTGTCCCCTTATGAAATCCTATGTCCTTGCAACATTCCACGCTTATCACAGAAAATGTTAATTCAATGTCAAATGGATGCATATTTATAAAGCGCTATACCACGTGCATAATACTGTACCAGGTACTGAAGATATATCATAGAAGTAAACCAACATCATCCTGCCCATTATGGAACACTACCATCCTGTAGGAAAAGTAACTGCTAAGCAGATAATTGGAATTCAGGGCTTGATCTGCATTATGACACGGGAGGATCAGGGCATGTCGACCAATTATAAAGGGGATGGAAGCAGCCCAGGGTAGGGCCATGCCAGCCTCCTTCAGGAGGGCATAGGGCTGCTAGCTCTTGTCTCCACCTCTCCTGGCCCCTCCACTAACCTTTTAATAAGAAACTATAGCAAATGACCTTCCGTTGAGAACCATCTAGGGATCAAGCTCAAGGCAAGGAGGAGTTAAAGATTCTATGCTTCAAGGGCTGAAGAGGTGGGCAGCCCACTCCTAGGGCTGTTACTATGGGAACTGAGCCTGGAAAGGTGCTTAGATGTTCGCTAAATGATGCAGGTAGGAGGGTCAAAGAGCATCTCAAGTGGGTGGATTAGCATCTGCAAAGGCTAGAGTTGCTCCTGTGAGGGTTTAGAGGAGCCAACAGGAGTTGCAGAAAGAGTGGCCAGAATCAGGAGAGAAGTGGGGGTGAGGGAGCCCTGAAAGCATGAGAAAGCCTCCAGCCTCTACTCTAACTCTAACAGGAAGTTACTGGAGGGCTTTAGACAAAAAAAGAGATGCTATTAAAAGATGGCTCCACCTTGAGTGTGGAGAACAGATGGGAGAACAAGGATGGTTGTAGGTGACCAGTTGGGGGCTAAAAGGGCCCCGGTTTTCAAGGCCCATCCTTGGGTTGTAAACTGCTCCCAAGCAAATGGGGCCTGTCAGAACATTTCATTTAGCCCAGATACCATTTTATTCATTCATTATTTATGTATATGTTTTTCAGAGACGGGGGTCTTACTATGTTGCCCAGGCTGCTCTTGAACTCCCAGCCTCAAGCAATCCTCCCACCTCGGCTTTTCAAAGTGTTGGGTTTACAGGCATGAGCCACTTTGCCTGGTACCACAGACCATTTTAAAAAGCAATTGATGTCATACAATTATGCATTTCCAGCATCTCACAAATGATGGCCTCAGAAACCATAGGCTCACTCAAGTAAACAACAACAGTTGGCTGGACCTGAGTCACACCAGCCTCCTTCAGGAGGACATGGGCCTGCCAGCTCTTGTCTCCACCTCCCGTGGCTCCTTCACTAGCCATATAATAAGAAACCATAGCAAGTGACCTTCGGTTGAGACCCATCTAGAGATCAAGCTCAAGATTCAGAGGAATTAAGAGTCTATGCTTCAAGGGCCAAACCCCTAGGGCTGGCAGCCCCAAACAGGGACAGAGGCAAGGGACAGACCACAGGCTCTGGTGTCCTGAGGTAAACGGAAAGGCTTGCTTCAAGGATATGCAAGAAAGCATCTGAAGAGTAAAATCCCAAGTGTGATTCAGTCTGTTTTTATCAGAGTCTACTCCTGAAAGACCATGAATCAGTTATATCCCCAGGAACCAATCTTAAGCAGCTTCGAAGAAAGAACTTTGATTGGGAGGGAGTCGTGTAACAGTGAGAAGGAGGCCTAGCATGACTCACTCCATTTTGCTCCTTAAACCTCCCCCACCTTCATAGTGACATCTTTTAGGTCAAAGACTCTTGCTTCTTTTTGCACATAAGCCAAACTAGCCACGGGAGGAATTTAGTTTATAGCTTAACTTTAAAGCAAGGACAATAACAGGCCCTTCCCAAAACTAAGGCTGGAGAAGAAAAGGAGTGTAAATACAAGTGGCAATGTTGAGTTAAAGATTCGTTGGAGCCTTGTGACCTGACCAAGAACAAAGAAGCTTCACAATCTCCTTGGTACTGCTGCCCAGATGTCTGTGGTCATTGGTCACCTCTTGACCTCAGCCCTTTCTCTCTCCCACCTTTCTCTAATGTAA
>CAUYQG010119957.1:0-10072 GCA_963574415.1 Tarsius wallacei | reverse complement strand
TGTTTAATTGGTAATTTAAATTTTTGCAATAATAAAATTTTAATTTTTTTTTTATTTTTTTTTTTTTTAAAACACTCCCCCCCCCCCCATTTCTTTCTCTTCCCTTTTCCTTGCCCACACAGTCTTATGGAGTAGCACAATTTTATCCATCCAAAGTGCGCCAGTTGTTTTGTTACATTGTGAATGGTTACAGATTGGGAACTATAGGAAGAGGGTAGGAGTTAAAAGCTGACTTGATAACAAGAGATGGTAAAATCATTTATCAGGATGATTAATTTATTAAATCAGACTCTTGCCGTGTTGATTCTCCAAAATTGTGCTCCCGTGACTTTTTTTGAAAGCCTCATAACATCCATAGACTCTTGTTGTATGTCTGGAGTCGGTTAAGGACTCGGGAACGATACACTTGGGGAAGGAAGTCCTTCTTTGTATTCTCTCTATCTATAGGAGATAAAGGTTTAGGGCATTTTACTTTTTTTAGATATAGTTCCTCAAATTGCTGATATCAAAGTTATCAGAAGTCTGCTAAAAATGCAGTCCTTAGCCTTCCTATCCCAGACTTGCTGAATTAGTGTCTTAGCAGTTAGTACCCCTGGCCACTGTCAAGCACTCTGTTGAGAGCCACTGCCTTGAAGGCATGGATTGCCATGGGTTGTTCAGAGCTTAAAGAGGAGGATTTTCATCATTTTATTCCTATGGACCCCTGCTTGATTGCCTACTCTCTCTCCTTACCAGGACCAGCTATGTAATTTGTGGGGCTCAAGTGTAAAATGAAAATGCAGAGCCCCTTATTAAGAAAATTATTAGGAATTTCAAGACAACAACAGTAGAGCATTAAATGAAGTATGGGGCCCTTTCTGGGTATAGGGAGATGTGGGATTGCGCAGGTTTCGAGCTCATGTATGTGGCCCTGCTCACCATTCCTGTTTGCCTTTTCATTTTGGAAGGAGAGATAAATCGCACCATGTACTTCCTTATTTCATTTATTTTTATTTTATTTTAGATTTAGGGGGTATACATGCATGTTTATTACATGGACATATTGTGCAGTGGTGGGGATTGGGCCTCAGATGGCCCATTCCCCAGATAGTGAACATTGCACCCCATAGGTAATTTCTGAACCCTAATCTTCCTCCCCATTGTCCCTTATTGGTGTCTCCAGTGTCTGTTATTTCCATCTTTGTAACCATTTAGCTCTCACATAAGACTGAGATGTTTTAAAAATGATCCAGCAACAATGAACTGCTTGTTGCTCCCTAAGCACTACACTGTTCTTTGCCTTTGTCCTTTGGGTCCTCTGTGTCACCTGGATTTACGTTAGTTTTCGCACATACTATGTTAGAATCCTGTGCAAGTTGCTACGGCAAGACTCTGTGCTTTGAGGGTCCAGATCCATTCCTCTTCATCTTCATATTCCTTGCCCTTAACTGAGGCTCTGCCTTGCTCTCCTAAGTGTGCTGGGTAAAACACTAACCTGAATCTTTTCTTAAAACCTAATTAGGTTATGGGCCATTGGGAATGCAGATTTGGTTCAGAGCAAGGTGTTAGAGGCAGTGTTGCCCTAGCAGTGTTATGTGGAGAGTCCAGGACTGCCTGGGCATGACTGGTGTGAGACAGTGTGAAGAATGAAGTGTGAGGTAAACTTCTGACATCTCTGGTATGGGATATACTCTGTGGTTGGCACATTTGATAGCTGCTACCTTCCGTCTGATAATCAATGTTTTTCTGAATTTCTCATCTGTGGTTGGCACATTTGATAGCTGCTACCTTCCCTCTGATAATGTTTTCTTTCTGAATTTCTCATCGAACTCAGTTCCTGGATACAATGATTTTTCTGAGTCACAGGTTCAAATGTGCTGTTAGCAGAGCCCGAGGAAATGTTTCTTATGGTAGGAAGTTGGTCATTTTGATTAGTGTCTAATATTTGAAACTAGTCATTCATTTCTGGGTTGTTTGAACTAATGTGTTCTGGGGAGTTCCCCAAAGTGGGTGCACTTGGTGTGGCTCTGTAAGGGTGAGAATTAGGCTCTGCCTATTATACTTGAAAGAACTGACTGTATTTTTGTCTGAGGTAACCAGATGTAGCTGTGTATTTGGGTGAAAACTCTTCATCTCATGATGGACTGGCCACTAGAAGTTCAGAAAAGTTAAACAGAACATTCAAGGTTGATTAAGATATTTAGTGACTGGATTGGGATTAGAATCTGTGTTTTCTGCTCCTCCTGAGGCCACAGTAAATAAATATTTGTTCAGAGATTATTCTGTTCTTTGAGAATTATCATCTGACCTTGACCTAATGGAGTTAATGGAATGAAATGTGTACCTTCCCTTTGAAATTGTTTTGAGGAGGAAAAGAGAACAGATTGTCTAAAACAGTGATAGATGTTCAGTGGAAATATGATCTACATATATAACTTAACAGATTTTAGTAGCAATGTTAAAAAAGTAAAAAGAAAAAAGCTAGGTGAGGTGGTACATGCCAGCTACTTGAGAGCCTGAGGTGGGAGGATTGTTGAGTTCAAGGGCACATTTGGCAACATAGTGAGAGCCTGTTTCTAAAAACAACAACAACAAAAAAGGGTGAAAGAAACAAGTGTAATTAGTTTTAGTAATTTATTTAACTCAATGTATCAAAAAATTTAATCATTTCAACATACAATCAGTATAGAAATAATGAGATATTTACTTTCATTTTTTCCAGTGTAGCTATTATACTGAACAGTGCAGGTCCAAAATATACAAACTAATACACCTAATTTTTATTTTCTTTTCCTTTATGAGCTACTTTTTAAATTCATACTGATTAGCATACAATCTTGGTGATTGGTGTGATAATATATCATAGGAAAATGGAGGATATAGGATATAGTAGTTTTAGTATATCTGGTGCAGAGGGTCAGGTAAACTCAGAATCATCCAATATAGATTTGCTTTAGACCTCTTTGTGCTGGACATCTGGAGGCAGTGCTTGTAGCATCTTGGGACAGAAACCACTTTGTACAGGGACATGAACTGTCACTCAAGGAGAATCTCACTGCTGTTGAGTCAACCTTGGTTTTGACTTTATATCTGCATGGAGAGCTTTCTGCTGAATTAGACCTTGCTCCTGTTAGAGTCAGTTAAAAAGGATGCTGTAGATTTTGAGTAAGATCATTAATCAACATATGAAATCTTCCTTGTGTTGTTCAATTAGAACTTAAGTATCAAGTGGATGATAAAATCATTTCTTAGCCTAGGTAGATTATATAAATTAGCAAATTAAGGCAACAGAAGACCCCCAGATATTTGAAACCAGGTCTGCACTAATTTTTAGTTAAAGGCTAGCATATATTTGGTCTACAGGGTATGATTTAAATGTAGGTTTTTATCTTTACTTTTTATATTACTACTCAAAGTCCACTGACAGAATGCAGGGAGACAACCTTGATTAGATTAGGCCAGATTAGATTAAATCAAATGGTTAAAGCCTTTGGAGACACCAGCTTGTAGGAGACACCATAATGGCCTTCATAGTGTCCCTAAATCCTATTAGATAAGTTAATCTTATTAAATATTTTAGGTCTACATAAAGCAGCATTGCTCTTATATTATCTATGGTGGTCTCTGGTTGTTAAGGCGGGCTGACATTTTAGCTTTCTTGGAATAGATTGGTTTTATTTGTTTGGGGCAAGTTAATCTAAATAACTTGAAAGTGAATACCTACAGTTGGTAGACAGGACATTCCCTGTAAAAAAATTAGACTGTTTCCTGGATGCTCTTTGGTTTGGTTGCTGTTAGTGCCTGTGCTAGGAATTATTTTTTTTTAAGCCCTGATTTGGGGAAATAGAGTCAGGTGATATGGCAATAGTATGGTTAAGACATTCTACTATATGTTGGAAATAAAAATAAAGATCTTAGAACTTGGGAGCTGGAGAATCCTTAGCTGTGATATTCTGGATGTGTTTACAGTTTTATTATAGTACTCGTTGGTTGTTGAATATTTCTACATATGCAGTGACCATTTTTCTGAAGCAAAATATTCTTTTTGTCCCAAGCTTTCCCTCAACTTGTGAATTTTTGAACTGGCAAAATCTTACAAAGACATAATGAAATACATCCAATGTTGTTATTGATTTAATTCAATTTTGGGGGGGAAATGCAAAAAATTGGAACTATGCAGGTCTGAAATTATGCTTACTGCATTCACAGTGAGGGCTAGAGGAACTATGAAAAAAGCAATGGTGAATTTGACTTAGATCTTTGCTACAGGTAGTTTTGTTAGATATAAATGACTTCAAGACCCACAAGTGATTATTACCTACTGAGTTGGCGTTCAGTGATGCCGAGAATTTCTTTCTGGTCATCTTTAAAAACAAGGTTCATAGTGCCTTAGCTAGGGAGGTTGAACATCCACCATTAAGATCCTGTGAATTCGTTGGTTTGGTTTGCAAGCAGAAAATGAGACATCTGTTGGTGCATCTGGCTAGTCTGTGAATATCTGTGGGAAGTATCCTGTATTGAAAGGACTTAGGTGACACTCTGACCTTGGGAATTCCAGTGCTGTTGTGGAATGGGGACTTCCTTCTGGATAGAGCCTAGTGAACTTGTTGGGTCACAACTTATTCTCCTGCTTGGGCTCTGCATGTTACTCTTCTTAGGCCAATAAGTGAGTTAAGTTCTTTGTTTAACCTTTCTAGTGGGACAGCTTTGTATCTGTGTCCTGTCCCCAAAGACTAAAGAGAATTTCAAGTGTGGGCCAGATGTGGAGCCTGAAGAACAGTTATGATTGGTTAATGGTTTTGATTTGCTTTTAGGAAGAAAAGTGCAACTAACCCCTTGGATGAAGATAATATCTCTCTCCAACACTTGTCTGTATCAAGTGTATGGTGTTCTCTTCCTGTATAGCACTTGTATTTTCAAGAGCTAGGGTCATTGACAGAGCACTTCTCACTCTTGAGTTTCAGAGCATAGCAGAGTACACATGCCTGAAGCCAGAAATGTAATTTTCTCTAAGTGTACTAAGAATTACTTTAATTCTCCATTATGTGCACGCATATGCTCACACAATTGTGTTTTGTTCCCCACCCCCATGCTCTTTGAGGAGGAATAGTCCCCTTTTTATTTTTATTGATTCTTGATTGCACACTTTTCAGTGTTACCTTTGTTAGGAAGCAGCAGCTGGAAGACTGTGTGCTCTTTTTGTACTTGTGACCTTTACTTCTGTGGCCCCTCTGACCTAAGGCTCACCCTGCCTGCCACCTCCTCTGCATCACCCAGCTTTGTTCTTCTGGACCTGTTGTTCTCATTCTATGAAGACCACCTCCTTGCTACTCTGTGTTCAACTTAGTATCCATGTCTGCCTAGGCAGTTCCAGATGGGCAGAAATTGGGGAGGGAATGTGAATAATGAAAAAATTGGATCTGGTTAGGAGAAACTTATAAAACTTCTGTGTTCTGTGTTAATAGTTTTCAGATGCTTTGGAATATATGAGACATTGGTCTGGTGGTCTGGTGATCTTTGAGAACTGCTGTTACCAACCAATGGACAGCTATGCTCTTTTTCTTCCAGTCACCAGCTCTGCTTTTCCTCTCCAGTTTGCATGGAAGAGTCCACCAATTCTTTATAAGCCCACTCCTTCTCCTTTCTTTTGAAGTCTCCTTGATTAACTTTCCACGCTAGCAGCTCCCAGTCTTACTAGGTCTAGTGCCTAATCTTGCTTAGTCCCTTTGGAATAGAGGAGACCTATCATCCTTTCCATGGTTTGCTGACGTCACTAAGGTACAGGCCCTTCCATATCCTGCCCCAGACCTTCACAGGTAGCAATAATAATGCCTAAAGCTTATTGAGTACTTAACATGTGACAAGCATTTTACATAGACCATCTCTTATAATAGTCAAGCCAGCCCAACAAAGTTTGTGTGCTGTCATGTCTGTCCTGATTTTACAGATGAGGAAGTTGATG
Source organism: Tarsius wallacei (assembly GCA_963574415.1). NCBI lineage: Eukaryota > Metazoa > Chordata > Mammalia > Primates > Tarsiidae > Tarsius > Tarsius wallacei. The sequence goes on along the minus strand of CAUYQG010119957.1, from coordinate 4,131 downwards.
CCCAGAGAGGTTCAGTAACTTGCTACTGTGTAGACAACTGGAATCAAGTGGTGGAATCAAGATTCAAACCAGGCACCCAGTTTCAGGGCTCATGTCCAGCTGCTCAGGGAAAGAAAGGTTCTGTGAGTTCACAGCCAGGATAGCTTAGTTTATGGCAGCTTTCCTTATATGGGATTTCTCCCCTTTTACATCGACCTAAACACTTACTGCCTTATATTTTCAATTCACTTACTAAGTGGGGTGTTCTGGGTTAGTTGATGATGGCAACTGTGTGTTTTTAAAGAACCAGAAAGAAAAATGTTAGAGGTGGGCTTCTTTAGCTGTGTCCCCCTCGGCTGTGCAGTCAAATAATAGGTTCCTGACAAGGAAGTAAAGCCATAAATGCTCTTGCTTTGGAAAGATTAGTTATTGGTGGAGGTTGTGTTTCTGTGGTTAATTTGTGTGCCTGTCTTAGTAATATGTGAATATCCATAGACAGCAAGTATTTCACCTAGCAGTCCCTTAAAACCAAGGTGTTCTTCAGCACCAGTATCAGTTGGTGTACCTGAATAACAATAGAGAAGCTTGTTGACCATTTGGCACTTTACAGCCCAGTAATTAGATACTGTAAAATAGTAATACAGACATGAAGCAAATCCTCCAGTTAATGGAAAAAAATCTACAATTTTGCTTTGTGGCTGAATGCAAAATCACAATCAGCTGCTTACACAGCAAAGCAAATACTTCAGGATTTTGGCAGCTGTTTTATACATATAAAAAGCTCTAGACTCTATATTAATTTGGGGGCTGTCATATTTTTAAAGAAACTGAAAACAACAATTGCCTGACTTTTATGTTTTTTAAAATTTACTCCATTGGTTCTCACTTTATGGTCTCCAGTCCAGAAGTATCAGCATCATCTGGGAACTGGTTAGAATTGCTGATTCTTGGGCTGCACCTCAGACTTACTGAATAGAAATTCTGAATAACAATAGGGAAGCTTGTTAATCAGAAGGGAAGTAGAGTCCCTCTTGGCCACATCTAAAGATCAGCACTAGGCATCTCTGGCTAGGTGTGGGACAGTTGGCTTGAGGTATTGAGGAAATATAAAGGCTTCCTGCTGTGTCAGGAAGTTGGGGACATGTCTTAGGGGAGGGCTGTGCCTTCCTGGGGACCTGGTTAGGAGAAGAGGCTTTGACTGAGGTTTATTACCAACCTTTAAGGAATAATTTCAGGGTTTCATTCACCATGCAGGCTGTTGTACTAGTACAGTCAGTCCTGGAAGGCCCACAGTTTGTATAAGGCAGAGAAGAGCATGGAAACAGAAACAAAGACCCATTTTATTTCCCAGGCAGAACCTTAGCAATGCTGCTGCTGTGATGTGCTCATCATAGTCAAGAACTGTCATTAATAACTGGAAATTAAGATGGTGGTACAGTGGTGGCATGACAGATTTCTTTTTCCTTTCTCTGTGTTCCTTTTCTCTTCCCTATTTTCATGCTCCCAACTATATTGGTGGAAGGAATTGTTTATTAATGGTCTTGCGGCCTCTTAGCAAATGGACTCTCTGCCCCTCCCCCACTGTGTGGTGAGCACAGTAGTGGCACAAGTTCATTTTAGACCATAAGAAGTCCTTGTACAGCTGACCACTAGATCTCTTAGAAAGGCCTCTTGGGAAATACAAGCTTGCCACTAGAATGAAATGAATTCTCAACTGGTGTTACCACAAAGGCTTAGGTTCCTGATACTCTTTGGATGGCTAGGTTGAGTCTTTTCTTTGGGGAAAAAAACACTTAATACAAATAGAAACCAGCCATCCTATGGTTTATTTATTTTTCTCCAGATTTGTTAATTTAGCTCACATTTTAAAATTTGTTCAATTTGCTCATTTCCCCCATCTTTTAGAAAATTGTTTATTTTCATCCCCTTAAAAAAAAGAGAGCATAGAGTATGTTAATCATTGAATGTATCCTGTTCTTTGACTTAATCAGCTGACATAACATGGGAAAGCTGCAGGATAAAGATATGAATGAGACATAGCCCCTGTCCCTACCAACCTCAAGGAGATTGATTTCTGGGGCAGGAAGTGATGGAGAAAAGAACCACCCAGATTTTGGGTTTCACTTTATTCACTTTGTGTTCTCAAGTAGTAGTACTTACTTGAATACCTGAATTTGATGTTGGATTATAAGCCCAGCACGTGGCTTATGTGAGCATATGTAGTTATTTTAGATTTTATTTTATTTTAAGAGGTCTGTGTCCTGTTGGCTTTTAGGAGGTGGTAGCTGCCGATTCTCCTTTCTTGTGACATTCATGGCTTATATAGGAATGAGAGGCCTCAGACTGTGGTTACTTTCCTGGACTTTAGAAAAGATAGTCCTTCTGCTAGATGAATGGAAGGACCGAAGCCTGTTAGATTGTCACGGGTTGTGTAGACTTTCTGGATTGGGACAGGAAAGGCTGATCCACCGTCCTTCCTTACCTCTGTGCCCTTCATCTTGCTTTAATTAAATACACAGCTGATGATGTCAGCTTGGCTTTTGGCTCCCTCCGTTTTCCCTTGGAGCAAAACATCGGGCAGACAGTTGTGACAATTAAGTCTCAAGACCCAAGCTTAGTTTGTTCTGAGGTAATTAAGATAAATCTGCCTAAGCATCTCCAAATGCAGATAAAACTAGCACTGATCAGAGATGACCCTCTAATAAACCTGATTTGATTAGGCAGAACCAGTGGGGTGCAGGCAAATATTTGAGACTGTGGCCAAGCTGATTATTCCATTGACCTTTCACTTGGGGGAAAAACTTGTTTGATTCTTTCTATCCCAGAGTATTTAAAAACTATTACCTGTGACAGCAAAAGGACTTAGGTGAAATAAATAGGTGAGACCTGTGGACTTGCCCTTAAGAGCCTCAGTCAGCTAGCACCTTGGTTGTGCTTGCTTCCTGGCAAATCAATGCAGAATGGATTTTGCCGGAGGTCCTGGCCTGGAATGATAATTAAAAAGTATGTTCCAAAACACACCCAGATATGTTCTGATAAAGCCCTAGCAGATGTGGATTGTGAAGATTTTTTTTAAAGTCACATTTTCTTTGTTTTTTAAAGTATCTTTTAACAATTTGTTATAGAAAAGCCAAGCTGGAATTGCTTTAGTGTGTTTTTATCAAGATCTCATTGGCAGTTTAGGAGAAATTTCCTTACTTGCTCCATCTCTTGCTCCTTTAACACTGGTTACACTTTTCTTCTTAGCATTTATCAGATTGTGCTGTAATTGTTGGTTTGCCTCTCCTATTCTGTCTTATAAATCAGGAAAATTGTCTAATTATTTTTGATGTTGCCCAAATGCCTAGCATCCTGGGGGAGGTACAGGGGTTGGCAAACTATGGTCCGCAGCCAAACAAGACAACTACCTGTTTTTATATGGTTGTGAGCTAAGAATTTTTTTTAACATTTTTTAAAAGGTTGAAAAGAAATCAAAGGAAGACTATTTTATGACACATGAAGATTATGTGGAATTTAAATTTCAGTGTTCATAAATAAAGTTTTATTGGAATACAGCCATGCTCATTCATTTGTTATTGTCTTTGGCTCTATTTTACACTACAACAGCAGAATTGAGTAGTTGTAACAGAGACCATATGGCCTGAACAGCCTAAAATATTTACTATCTGGCACTTTACAGAAGTAGTTTGTTCAACCCCTTTCCTACTATATAGTAGGCACGTAGTAGTAAGTGCTTGTTGTTTGAATTATCTCAAATATAAATGTGAGTTTCCAGATGAAGTTATTCTGAGTCTAAAATTGTCCAGTGAATATTAAATGATGAATGGCTGACTGAACTGCTTCCCTTGTTATTCATTTGTTACCTTAGGTTTAGGTTTTAGAGATACTGGTTCTTTTCTTTTTTTTTTCTTGAGTTGGAGTCTCACTCCGTCGCCCAGACTGGAGTGCAGTGGCCGCTCCCGGCCACCTCAGCCTCGAGCTGCAGGGCTCCAGCGATCCTTCCGCCTCAGTCTTCCAAGTAGCTGGAACTACAGGCATGCGCTACCACTCCCGGCTAATTTTTTGATTTATTGTAGAGATGAGGTCTTGCTTGCCCAGGCAGGTCTCGAACCCACGGGCTCAGGCGATCCACTCATCTCAGCCTCCCAAGGC
>CAUYQG010119954.1:0-29157 GCA_963574415.1 Tarsius wallacei | reverse complement strand
CCAGCACTTTGGGAGGCCAAGACAAGAGGATTGCCTGAGCCCACGGGTTTGAGACCAGCCTGGGCAATTTGGCAAGACCTCATCTCTACAATAAATCAAGAAAAGTTAGCCAGATGTGGTAGCTTGCGCCTGTAGTTCCAGCTACTTGGAAGGCTGAGCGTGCCACTGTACTCCAGCCTGGGTGACAGAGATGCCAACTCAAAAGATAAAATTTTTTAAAAGGAATATGGACTTCATATGTTGTGAGAATTAACACATGTAGCTACTGGTATTTTTATACACAAACCTTTGCAATGGATTCTAAAAAAAAATCTATAACTGCAGGTGAATTTTTAAGGTATATGGGTGTCAAGATCACAAAACAAATCTTTATCTCTATTGTCATCAAAAACAAAGATGTTAAATATGTAAGCACCTAAAGATGCTTGATTCAGAAGGGTGAGATAATCTCTTCTCCCTGCTTCTCTTTGTAGACAGAAATCATATGCCTTGGTATTCTTGAAAATACCAAATTAATTTTTTTTTTGAGTTGGAGTCTCACTCTGTCGCCCAAGCTGGAGTACAGTGGCACATTCGCGGTCACCCCAGTGTCGACCTTCTGGGCTCCAGCGATCCTTCTGCCTCAGCCTTCCAAGTGGCAGGAACTACAGGTGCACGTTACCATGCCTGGCTAATTTTTTGATTTATTGTAGAGACGAGGTCTCACCAAGTTGCTCGGGCTGGTCTCGAACCCACAGACTCAGGGAATCCACTTGCCTCAGCCTCCCAAAGTGCTGGGATTGCAGTCTGAGCCAACGAGCCTGACCCCAAAAATAATTTTTGTACTTTCCAGAGTTTCTTGAAGTGAAGAAATAATAATTATTATTACATGTGTGTATACGTGTGTACATGGAGCATACACATATGTGCACATGCACACACACACATGTAATAATTATTCTTCACTTCAAGAAAATCTGGAAAGTACGACAATTATTTTTTTCTAAAGGAGAAAACTAGTAATCATCCTGGCAGAAGCAACCACTGCTAAGACTTAGCCATTTGGCCGGACTTGGTGGCTCAGCCTGTAATCCTAGCGCTTTGGGAGGCTGAGGTGAGTGGATTGCCTGAGCCCGCGGGTTCGAGACCCGCCTGGGCAACTTGGTGAGACCTCATCCCTACAATAAATCAAAAATTAACCGGACGTGATAGTGTGCGCCTGTAGTTCCAGCTACTTGAAAGGCTGAGATGGAAGGATCGCCAGAGCCCAGCAAGTCAAGGCTGCGGCGGCCGGGAGTGTGCCACTGCACTCCAGTCTGGGCGACTGAGTGAGACTCCAACTCAAAAAAAAAAAAAGATTTAGTCATTTTTTTCTGCCAGTCATGAATACAGAGCCTGTCAAAAGCAGGTGACTCTGGAGTACCGTGATACTGACCCTGGTCCCCAAGGTGTATGCACATTTTCTTTCCTCTAGTGTGGGATGGTATGAGACAGTGTAACCTTGACTTGGTGTGGGCACCTACTTCTTCTACAAAGTCCTATTAGCTGGAATATTCTATCAGGGGCAAGGGTTAAATCAGAGCACGATTTTAGTACTAAACACAAAAGTTCCTAACTCTAGGCTGGGCGTGATGGCTCATACCTGTTATCTCAGCGTTTGAGGAGCTGAGGCGAGAGGATTGCCTGAGCTCAGGGGTTCAAAACCAGCCTGGGCAACTTGGTGATACCTGATCTCTACAATAAATCAAAAAATAAGCTAGGCATTTTAGCGCGTGCCTGTAGTTCCAGCTACTTGGAAGGCTGAGGCAGAAGAACCACCTGAGCTCAGCAGGTCAAAGCTGCAGTGGCCGTGAGCGTGCCACCGTACTCCAGCCTGGGCGACAGAGTGAGACTCTGACTCAAAAAAAAAAATTTGCACAGTTAACCACTGAGATATATAGTCCTCTGTAGTCTAGGGGATTGAGTCCAGGACCCCCCACAGATAGCAAAATCCACGAATGGTCAAGTCCTTTATATAAAATGCCATAGTATTTGCATATAGGCCAGGTGCGATGTATCATACCTATAATCATAGCACTTTTGGGAGACTAAGGTGAGAGGCCTGCCTGAGCTCATGAATTTGAGACCAGCCTGGGCAGCTTGGCGAGACCTCATCTCTACACTAAACCAAAAAATCAGCTGGGTGGGGTGGTGCATGCCTGTAGTTCCAGCTACTTGGATGCTGAGGCGGAAGGATCGCCCGAGCCCAGCAAGTCAAGGCTGTGGTGGCCGTGAGCGTGCCATTGCACTCCAGCCTGGATGACAGAGTGAGACTCTGAATCAAAAAAAAAAAAAAAAAATTCCTAACTCTTAGGAATTGGAGGAAGAAAAATTGGGAGGATGGAGGGGGGGAGAGGCAAGGAGTCAGAGGCAGCCAGCAGAATGTCAGGAAAAAGACTTTCTACATGGTCTAGTTTAAGGAGTAACCGGTTCCTGCCTTGGCCCAAGCCGACCTCTAACCTGTCAGACTCTCTTTGGGGCCCTTAGAGGTCAGCCACAGAGTGCGGGGGAAGTGACGTGAGCTGGGAAGGGGACACCGGAGCTTTGGCTGTTTCCTTTTCCATAAAGTGAATGATTATTTGGTCAGAATGTTCTCTAAGTTCTGTTCTTGCTCTTAAACCGCATCTTCACAATTTTCAAGGAGAATGGCTTATGGCTCCATCTTTAATAACGTTCATATGACATGGGGAGAGTTCATACTTTGAGCCACACAGTTAAGAGTCAGTGTGTTTGGCAGCAGGTTTTTTAGGGGATGGAGGGCATGCTGGAATATCTGAGTGGGGTGGGCGGAGTGGAGCTGATAGCGGGTGAAGATGGGGCAATGAGAGGTTGGAGACGTTTCATCCATGTTAATTTTTTCTAGGATGATTCTGCAGTAAGTCCTGGAAAGACGGTTTTCCTTGTACCGTATCCCTGGTGTTAGCATAATGCCTGGCACAAAGTAAGCCCTCAATCGATGCTTATTTTTTTAATTTTAAATTTTTGAGTCAGAGTCTCATTCTGTTGCCCAGACTGGAATGCAGCGGCATGATCACCGCTCATGGCAGCCTCCAATGCCTAGGCTCAGGCCATCTTTCTGCCTCACCCTCCAGAGTGGCTAGGATACAGGTGTGCACCACCACGCCTAGATAATTTTTTTAATTTTTTTTGTAGAGACAAGGTCTTACTATGTTGCCAAGGCTGGTCTCGAACTCCTGGGCTCAAGCACTCCTCTCTCCTCTGCCTCCCAAACTGCTGGGATTACAGGTGTGAGCCACTGTGCCTGGCCAATAGATGCAGTCAAATGAATGCATGAGACAGAACGGAGTGGATAAGAGGAGGGTACAAACCTAGACAAAGAAAAGGGCAGAGGACGATCCTCTGTGCCAAGATGCTGAGGAAGGGAGAAAGTACAAAGTCCTGTGAGTTGTCATGGCCACGAGGCGCCCTGTCTCCCCTCAGCCTCACCAAGACAGAGCAAGATGGACCTCTTTAAAGTGTGCTTTCAACTAAGCACCATTCTTCGGGTCCTGGTTCAGAACCTACCTAAGAAACATTCCCTAAAACACCCAAGATATCATCGCCCAACTGGACATCAAGTTGCCTGGACCCTAGCCAGTAGGGTCACACATTCTCAAAGCCAGGCAGCCATTCCTTCTTGGCAGAAATGATGATGACTCCTTGCACTTTGGTGTTCTGACGGCTTACCTGAGAAGACCTCTGACTATGACTGTGGAACGCACTAGAACGTCTTCTCTCTAAGGCAGACCAGACTGGCTCCCACAGCATGTTTGTTTCGGTGCCACGGGGACGCTTTCGCTGCTAAGAAAGCATCGCCCACAGCCATCTGGGGTGCTCGCAGCCCCCCTGCAATGCAGTGTCTCAGCCTGGGTTTGTGTCTCACAGAACCTGCAGCGCTACAAGGGTAGTTGTCTAATTTCATAGGAAATGTTGAAATGCGACAGACACTGCAGCTTCTAGAATCTTGATCCAGGGTTAAGGAGAGGTTCGGCAGTGTGTTTGAGTTTATTCTTATACAGTGGTGCTTATTACATACCAGGCTGTGTTCTAAACACTTGGCATGCATTCACTCATTTAATCTCAAAACAACCTTAGGCGCTAGATACTCGCAAATGCCTTGGTATCCGCCACCCTCATTTTAAGAGGTTATCACTAAAACCCCCATCTTACACATGAGCCATCTGGGGCATGGTGAAGCTAAGTGACCCGCCCAAGTCCCACAGCTGTCAAGGGGCAAAGCCGGGCTTCGAATCCAGGCAGTCTGGTGGCAGAGATCACCCTCTTAGCCGCTACATTGCACCACCTCTCTACAGACATGTCATTGCAAAAGCAAAAACAAAGTCATCCTGCCTGGCTAATGGGGGGTCACACAGGTGTTCCGAGTTTGAGGGCTGTACAATGCTGAGCAACCGGTAGAGACCCTACAATAAGTATAGCTTGATGATAATTTTCCCCAAATATATATTTTTTTTCAATTAGAAAATATAGTTTGTTTGCTTGTTTGTCTGTTTGTTTAGTTGAATTCTCACTCCATTGCCTAGGCTAGAGTGCAGTGGCACACTCATGGCCACCCCAGCATCAACTTACTAGGCTCCAGTGATCCTTCTGCCTCAGCCCTCCAAGTAGCCGGAACTACAGGAACAGTCTACCATGCCCAGCTAATTTTTTTGATTTATTGCAGAGACGAGGTCTCGTCAACTTGCCCGGGCTGGTCTTGAACCCACGGGCTCAGGCAACTCACTCGCCTCGGCCTCCCAAAGTGCTGGGATAACTGGCTGAGCCACCGAGCCCGGCCAAAAATATATAGTTTATTTAAAAGTAAATGAGAGAGAGAGAAAGAGAAGATTCACCTCCCCAAGGTTGGGGAGGGGACCAAAGCCAGGAAGCATGGTGACAGTCATAGCTCAAAGAGCACGTGGCCACACCAGAGTCTAGCAAGGCAATGGCTCCCAAATATTTTTATACCACTGTACAAACACTGTACACAAACATTTCTGGCTCCACAGTGACACTTATGTGACCCACAAGGGAATCATTACTAAAAAGCTCATGGATATTAATAGAGGCCAATACATAAAGTTTGAAGATTTGCCATCATTGGCCATAAACTAATTTTTTTTTCTGATTACAAAAAAAAAATACATGCTCATCTGGAAAACTCAGACCTTGCTGAAATATACAAATGATTCAAACATTAAAGTTAAATATGCACCACATTAGGACAGTGGTTCAAAAGACAGTAGGGGTCTTGGAATTTGACAGGCTTTGCAAGCATAAAGAACTCTTTTTCCCTTTTCAGAGGGCTAATTTGCAGGAGAGGGGACTATTGCCTGATAGCCAGGTGTATATAGTAACCTTTAAATTATCTGTAAATGTCTCATTAAGAGAGAAATCTGCTAAACTACGTGTATAAGAAGGGTCGATAAGTTCATTGTTTCTTTAGGAATGAACTGAACTTATATGGATGCCCAGGTAGGCCCCTTGGGACAGTTTTAATGTTAGACCAGAGTGCGAACAGTGGATCTAAATGTGACTGTCCAATCCCAGCCATCTATCTGCATTTTGAGATGAAGAACAAGGGTAAGGATCCTCTCTTCAGGATTTCTTTTTCTTATCCAGTCATATTTGCTCCTCAATTCATGGTCCAGGGAAAGATCCAGCAGCTCAGTAAAAGCCATCTGGTCCTGCTCTAACTGACCCTATAAAGACAGCACTAGACCGTGGAAAACTGTGGACTTTCCCACTTACTACCTGGGAGCAGCTCCGACTCAGGCTGTCCCTCCGTGTTCTCATTCGTTGATGAAGGCAGTGCAACTGGTCTCTCTCTGTCATAGAGTCATCTGGAGACTGCAGTGAGGCCAGGAATGAGAAAATGCTTCCTAAACACTTCCTGCAGTGCATGCAGGCTAGAGGGTGAGGTGAGCACTCCTCACCACTTGGGTGTTTGCCTTGGTTGAGAGGAATTGTTCTGAGGTGGAGAAAAGTGCACTCTGAAGCCTCAAATCTTAAAAAAGGAAACGAATGGCTCAAACCGATGCCAGATTTATTTATAAGCAGAATATGGTGGAAAATGAACTTGACCTACTGAGCTGGCAGAGGGACATCTGGGTTTCAAATCTTTCCTACCCCATCCCCTTGAGAGAAAGAAAGAAAAAAAAGAAAGAAGAAGGAAGAAGGCAGGGAGAGAGGGAAGGAAGAAGCAAGGGAGATGGAAGGAATTATGCCTTGAAGAACAACACAGTTAGAAAGGAGAACATAACTTGGGGACAAAGGCACTCAGTGAAAAAATATGTGTTTGTCCAATTTCTCCTGCCAGCCCAAGGTCCTTGATGGTGGGACTAGAGCTTGTTAATCTTTGTGGGTGCTACTCTTTGTAAAGTATGTGTCACATCCTAGAAACCATTTAGAATGAGCCGTATAGCATTACCTTTTTTTTCTTTTTTATTATTATTTCTTTTACATAGAGACAGGGTCTCACTATGTTGCCCAAGCAGGTCTTCATCTCCTGGCCTCAAGCCATCCTCCTGCCTCGGCCTCCCAAAGGGCTGGGGTTACAGGCGTGAGCCACCACACGCATCCTATTACCATTCTTACGGATCAAAAACAGTCTTGTGTTGGCAATGTCCTATGCAGATAAAGTGCAAGAGACCCGAGGGTCACGTTCCTTCAGTCAGCCTTACCCCCTGTTCCCTCATAATGCTGTCCCATGTCCAGCCCCCTGCAGAGACATGGGGCTTCTCTTTTGCTGTAAGAGTCACGCCTCTCTTTGAAGACTGACCGCGGTGTTCCCTGAAGCCTGGAAATTTCTAGATACTAAGTACACGCCGTACTAGTGTCTCCTTCTTACAGTCTTCATACTGCTAACGAAAGGGCCTCATTATGGCCCTTATTTAAATTCCGATTTTCATTCGATGGGCAAAATACACTCTAGTCAAACAAAATGGGTGTTCTTCGCTAGGGTGTTATACAAATTTTTTTCTTTCCCTTTTCCTCCTTCTCCTTTCCTCCCCATCCTTCCTCCCTCCCTCCCTCCCTTCCTTCCTTCCTTTTATCATTCTTCCTTGCCTTCCTTCTTTCCTTCCTCCCCGCCCTCCTTCCTTTCTTCCTCCCTTCCCTCTCCTGGTAAGATAAAAAGACATTTCCTCCTGTTCTGTACAGGAAGGCTTAGTGAAGCCTTAGGCTGGCAGGAAATACAGCCGAGTGATCGGGCATGGCGTCAGATTCCTGGAGAGAAGACCAGGGTCCTGCCTCCTTCCTACAGCCCTCCTGACACTGAGCATTGCACAGAGACCACGGTGAGTGAGATGCATGCGAATCTAGTGGATCTCGAGTTGAGGTCATGAACTTCCATTTCTCCTTCCGTATATTTGTCGCTTGTATTTATTTCTGTCTGAAAAATGAAGTTTGCGGTGTTGGGCTCAGTGATAAGACTGCAGAACGTTCATTCCGCACGTCGCTGGTTTTGCATCGGATTATGTCATTGACATGGAGAGCGACATCACAAGCACTGTTGCTCTTCTAATGACTCTACACAGACGCCTTGGATGGTAGGATTTTATAAAACAAATCTAGCCATCAGCTTCCCCTTGCTACAGACCAAACAGCAGGAGAGAATGGGAAGCGTGACGGTCAAGGTAGCAGGGTGATCATGTGGACACACTAGAAAGTTGGCTCAAAGGGTAGACATTTGTGTCTGCTTTGTTCCCTGTGGCATCCTAGGACCTGGAACAGAGCTGCGAGCGAGGCATTATAAGGGAACAGGTGAGAGGTGACAGAAGGACCATGACATGTAGATCCAGGCATCTTTATCTAAACACTAATGAGACATCTATTAGGCACTTGAGAAACAGATGTTGAATAAATGAATAGTCAGTGCAATTCAACTATTGAGTTGATGATCTCAAAATTCCATAACTAATCAGTTCACTAGTCACAGGCCCCCCTCCGAGACTGTTTCCTCATTTGTAAAGTGTGGATTATCAGGCCTATTGGGCAGGATTGTTGAGAGGACTGATGGAAGACTTAATGACATATAAAACAGTAGGTGCTCAATACATGTTAGTGTCTTTTCTTCCTAAGCTCTTCTAGTTTCCTTAAAAACACATCTGAGGCCAGGCACAGTGAATCATACCTGTAATCCCAGCATTTTCGAAGGCTGAAAGAAGAGGATCACCAGAGCCCAGGGGTTCAAGACCAGCCTGGGTAACTTGGTGAGACCTCGTCTCTACACTAAGTCAAAAAAATTAGCCGGGCATGGCGGCACACATCTGTGGTTCCAGCTGCTTGGGAGGCTGAGGTGGAAGATCACCTGAGCCCAGCAGGTAGAGGCTTCAGTGGCCATGAACATGCCACTGCGCTCCAGCCTGGGTGACAGAGTGAGACTCTGATTAAAAAAAAAAAAAAAAGGGTGTGGGTGTGGATGTGTCTGCAGACTGGAAGAAAGAAATTGTTTGTTCATGTTGCTCAGGGTTTCTCAGCCTCCTCACTGAGCCCCTTAAAGCTGGATAATTATTTGCTATGAGGGGCTGTCCTGCGCATTGGAGGGTGTTTAAGACCACTCTGCCCTCTGCCTACTTGATGCCAGTTACATCCCCCAGTTGTGGCAACCAAACGTATCTCCAGATATTGCTGAAGGTTCCCTGGGAGGCAAGATTGCCCCCCTGTTAAGAACAACTGTTGTAGCTCTGATCACTCATTGAATAATTAAATATTTCATTTATAAACAGGTTGTCATGTGCTACGTAGACACAGCCTGTGGCCATTATGTTTAAATGTACATAAAGCCAGGACTTCTACAGAAAAAGAAAAAATAGCTAATATCAAATTAAAGCATATGGTCAACCCACAATTATCCATGAAGTGAGTAATGATGTGAATCATAAAAAAAAGTTATTTCAGTCACACAATTTCCCCGCATTAAATTGCTTTTCTAATTATGGTTGCTTTAGGCTAAAAATATGAATCGTAATCAATTTCCTGAACACCCGCTGACAGATGACAAGGAGAGATGGCAAGGGTGCTTGGAGATAAATCATCTGAGTCTCTTAAATTTTCATGGACAGTCATAAAGTGGGTACTTCCACCACCAGTGATCAAGCTGCATTGCCCATTAGCAAGCTTAAAAAGTGACAGCAACATTCATACTTACAGGTGAATTAGTGACTTTAGTCCCCGGAAAGTATGTCTTGAAATGGACTTGATGTTGTTGTTTTCTATGAATCTGCAACAGGTTATAATATTTTTTGTCAAACAGTTGCAAGCACTTGCGAGCACTTGTCCTGAATCATTGTGTTAAAAAAAAGGTTTTTCAAACAGCCCCATTAAAAAGTGGGCAAAAGACATGAATAGACACTTCTCAAAAGAAGAGACACAGGCAGCCAACAGACACATGAAAAAATGCTCAGCCTCAGTAAGCAACAGAGAAATGCAAATCAAAACCACACTGAGATACCACCTAACCCCAGTAAGAATAGCCATCATTAATAAAACAAACAACAACAGATGCTGGTGAGGATGCAGAGAAAAAGAAATGCTTCAACACTGCTGGTGGGAATGCAAACTAGTGCAATCTCTTTGGAAGACAGTGTGGTGATTTCTGAAAGAACTAGAAACTGACCTTCCATATGACCCAGCAATTCCCTATTGGGAATATATCTGGAGGAACTCAAATCATTCTACAAAAAAGATACCTGCACATGTATGTTTGTTGCAGCTCTATTCACTATAGCAAAAACTTGGAACCAACCATGTTGCCCATTGAAGCTGGACTGGATTTTAAAAATGTGGTACATATATACAGTGGAATATTATGCAGCCATAAAGAAGAACAAACATATGGACTTCGCAGCAACTTGGATTGATTTAGAGTCAATCATACTCAGTGATCTATCACAGAAACAAAGAACAGAGTACCATATGTTCTCACTCATAAGCAGAACTTGAACAATTATCATAATACTATAAGAAAGGGATTGGCAGTTGAGGAAAGCTGCCAGGAGAGTGGGGGTGGGATTGATGATGGAGGAAACTGCAAGGGAAGGGAGGGGCACACCTCATCAACAAGGGTACCTGCACAATCAACGCCTGTATATCTAACCCTGAATTGTACCCCACATCTTTGAAATAAAAAATAAATAAATACATTTCTGCTGGTTTAAACATTCAGCTTGGGGTAATTTTTTTATGGCAGCCGTAGGACAAATGGTTTTCAATGGAGACATACTGCTCCATATTGAAATAATGTGAAGTAGGAACTGGATATAGTGGCTCACATCTGCAATCCCAGCACTTTGGGAGGTCAAGGTGGGAGGATTGCTTGAGCCCAGGATTTTGAGACCAGTTTAGGCAATATAGTGAGACCTTGTCTCTACAAAAAATAAAAACCACCATCTACATGTGGTGGTGTGCACCTGTAGTTCCAGCTACTCAGGTGGCTGAGTCAGAAGGATAGCATAGGCCAGGTGGTCGAGGCTATGGTGAACTGATTGTGCCACTGTGCTCCAGCCTTGGCAATAGAGTGAGACCTCTAACTCGAAAAGGAAGGAAGGAAGGAAGGAAGGAAGGAAGGAAGGAAGGAAAAAGAAATATGATAAGGTGGTTTGGGTTTCAAATTATTGGAAAACGATACTCTAATTTACTGGACAACATCCATCTCTGTTCCACACCTTAAGAAATTGTCCAGCCTTCTGCATAACTTTTGAACATCTCACCAGACAATTATGTAGGTAAAAAATCTATTTAAAATTATTTGAGACAAAGTTCTTATGTTGTTATACAAGTATACACAAAGTATCTTTGCGTAGTTTAAATATACACACATTTCCTAAGTTTTTGAGAAATGCAATTACTGTAAAGTGAAAAGAGTTTGCATATTCTCTTGTTTGGAGTCATAACAATGATATGACTGTGTTGATCTGCATTTGTAGATGTTGCCTCAAAGCATCAGACATTATTATTGTACCTACTAATTTCATTGTGCTTGAGCATTTATATAATGAAACAGATATTAATCGGGGTTCTTCAGAAATATGTAGCTGATTATATATGTATATATTATATGTACATACACATGCATATATGTGTGGGTGTATGTGTAGATGTTGTGTGTATATATCTTACAAATGCCCACATCTATATAAATATAGAGATACTGATATAGAGATAGAGATACAGAAACAGATACAGATAATGATATATAGATTAGATATATAGATATAGATAGATATAGAAAGAGTCAATCCCTAAACAACATGGGTATGAAGTTCGAACTGTGTAGGTCAATCACCTCTGAGACAGCAAGTTTAATCCTTCCTCTGTCTCTTCTTCCTCAGCCTACTCAACATGAAGATGATGAGGATGAAGACCTTTATGGTGATCCACTTCCACTTAATGAATTGCAAATGTATTTTCTCTTTCTCATTATTTTTTCATAACATTTTCTTTTCTCTAGCTTACTTTATTACAACAATACATTATATAATACATATAACATACAAAATATGTATTAATCAACTGTTTATGTTATCAGTAAGGCTTCCAGTCATCAGTAGGTTATTAATTGTTACAGTTTTAGGAAGTTAAAAGTTATACAGGTATTTTTGACACTAGTAATGTCAGCACCCCATCTCCACGTTGTTCAAAAGTCAACTGTACATATACACACATATACATTTATATATAAAGAAATTTATTTATTAAAATATTGGATCATACAACTATGGAGACTGACAAGTCCCAAGATTTGCAGGTTGAGTTGGCAAGATGGAGACCTAGGAGAACCGATGGTGTAGTTCCAATACAACCCTGAAGGCTTGAGAAGCAGGAAAGCTGATGGTATAGTACCAGTCTGAAAAATGGCAGTCTTAAGACCCAGGAAGAGCTAATGTTTCAGATCAAGTTCAAAGGCAGAAAAAAAACCATGTTCTAGTTTGAAGAAAGTCAAGCAGAGCAAATTCCTTCTTACTTGGAGGAAGGTCAGCCTTTTCATTTTATTCAGGCTTATCCACAATAGGGACAGCAATCTGCTTTACTCAGGCTAGCAATTTAAATGTTTATATCATTCAGAAACACCTTGACAGACACACCAAGAATAATGTTTGACCAAATACCTTGGGCACCCTGTGGCCCAGTCAAGTTGATATGTAAAATTAATCATCACTAGTATTAATGTATAAATTGCTTCTATTTCTACTTCATATTTTAGTTAATGCATTTTATTGTTTTTAATTGTAAAAGAAGGTTATATTATCTATGAACTTCATTTTACCATAGCAAAGGAAGCATTGTAAGATATTTGTTATAAAGAGGAGTCACTGGTGATTAGATGGTTAAGAACCACTAATCTAGACATGCTGCCTTCTGTTGTTATGCCTCACCAGTCCTTGAAAAATAGACTATCAAGAGAGAGACAATAATGTATTTCATTAACTAATACTTTGGTTGTTTCTCCCTCTTTTTTTTTTTAGCTAGTACCAAAAATGCCCTGGAGAACATTCTTATACACATATCTTTGTACATTTTACAATATTTCTGTATAATAGATTCCTCAAACTAGAATTCTCAAATTCCTCAAACTAGAATCCTCAAATGAGTATGTATATTTAAAATTTTGATAAACATTATATCAGTATGTTTCAAGACTAGAACTCTTTCTTCAATGGAAATCATATACCAAAGGCTATATGAAACAGATATAAACAGAGCTGCTTTTGAAGCAAGAATAGAAATCTGGAGGCCCCACCTATTCCTTTTTTTGGCCAAGCCAGTTCTTGGGCATCTCTATGGAACCCCTCATGCTTCATGGAGCATAGCTGACTTGAACTATTATGTACTCTTTCTTGGTAACTTTGACTTTGCGAGGCTAGGCCTATGAAACCCTTCAATGCTTTCTCCTCACTTTCCCTTGTATTCAGGTAGTAACTACCAGGTTAAACATTTAGTCCATTTACCAGTTGTGTATAGATTAACCAGCTAAGATCCCCTTGTTACCTTTGTTATTTTTTCCCTATTTGGTTTTTTAAATGTTTTGAGTACATGTACTTTAAAAATACAAAATGCAAAAATATAGCTTAATAAAATAGCATAATGCACATACCTATAAGACCATTACTCAGATAAAGATATAGAACCCTACCTGCAGCCCAGAAGCACCCCAGACACAACCACTACACTCCTCCCCAATGACAACCACGTTTGTAGCAATCACTCCCTTGTTTTTCTTTATACTTTTTCCTTAGTATGGGGACTTTGTGTTAAACGAATAATACAGTATATATTTTCTATTCTTTGGTGCAATATTATTTTTGTGAAATGTGCACATGCTGTTGTATATGCTTCTTTTCAATGTTATTGCTATGCTGTATTCAATACTGTAAATATACCACAATTTATTTATCCATTCTGTTGTATATGGGCATTTGTTTGTTTTTAGTGCAAGGTTGTTATGAATAATGCTGCTATGAACTTTCTTATAAACATCTCCCAGTTCACATGGTCTTGCATTGCAATTTCGCATATAACTGGAAATGGAATTGCTGGAACAAAGGTCATGCACTTTAGCTTTCCACTTACCTGGTGATTTCAATCATCATTTTCTCAGACATTTCCCATAATATTTTCCAAAATACAGAGTTGGATGGAGGATAATGAGAATATTCTAAAATTAAATAGTGATGATGGCTACACAATGCTAACATACTAAAAACCTTAAATTGTACACTTGAAAAGGACAAATTGTATGGTATATGAATTACACCTAAAGTATGTAAAGTTATACATAAACAAAGAAATAATCATGTCAATAAGAATTCAACCCTGAATTGTACCCCAATCTTTAAAATAAATAAATAAATAAATAAAAAGAATTCAGGATTGTTGATGGCAGGAGCAGTATATAGAGGACTTTTTCTACCTCCAACCATCCCATCAGGCATTATGTGTGTGTGTCAGGGTCAGTGCTGGGACAAGGAGCAGAAGAATTGAGGTGGGTGATAAGGAAGGGGAATAGCAAGAACTGGTAGATTTTGATGGTAGCTTAGGATAACGCAATGGTACTTATATTATTTAATAATGATAAATAAGGAAGAGAAAATGGAATAGGATTGATGGTGTACTATGATATGTTTAAATACACATGATTTTCTGATCTGCACATATCAGCTCTCCTAAGAAGTGTTAATATGTGCATGAACTACATGAGAAAAACTGAGCTGTAGGGATGGATCCAGAGTCACAGAGTCAATACATACAGATAGTAATATTGGTAACAATTAGGGCTAACATGTACTACTTACAACTTCACATTTATTTATATTTATTATGAAGTTTTGAATCCTAGCTGTGTTATTTGCTATCTGTGTGACCTTAAGCAAATTACTAGGCTTTTGTGAGCCTCACTTTCTCCATCCAATAAGATACTATTGCATTTCTGGAGAATTGCCACTATCACCCCCCCCCCAACTTTACTTTAAAGGAGGATGTGTGTGCCGTAGTAGCTACACCAGTTAGAAGAAGTGCACACTTCTCCTGCGCTCACCTGACATAATCACCTTAATGAGGTAAGGCTGTGGGCAGGAGACATCCCCTGGGTCAAAAGAATGCAGAAAACTGCCTTTCTGCTTGAAACTAGGAAAAATGAAAAAAATAGAAACAATAATTTCTCAACAAATCATCCTGTCAAGCAAGCATCCTGCTAGCTGAAGAATTCTATGAGAACAATGACAAATACCCTTGTTGAAATTGCATGGTCATCTGTACTTTTTACAATATGGTATGAGAAACAATATTTTTAAATCTACAAATCACTCTTAGAAATACACCTTTATGCTTTTTTTTGATAAAGTGAGGATAAGCTCATTTTGCTAACAAATATGAGTAAGTAACACAACCTATGCATCGGTTTTGTTCATTTAGAAGTTTTGAGGACATGTAAAAGTGCTCAGAATATTCCAGAAGCCTGTTCCTATCAAATGAATCAGGACGGCTTCTTCAGCAGTTGAATATTACTCTATAGAACACGTTTCTTCTATAAATGAAGGCCTTGTTTTAAAGCTGGCCTGGTTGCTTCGATTTTATTGGAACTATAGTAAGAAGCTGGTTTGCTGTGAATTCCTGCCTTGTGGCTGAAGGTGTGCAAAATCAACATGGGGCCTGAGCTGCCTTGCGGGCTTCAGCCACCCAAGTCCCAGGTGGAATTAAATGTATTCAAAGAGGCTGCTTTGAAATTCTAGTTTTTAAAGCATGCTTTTCAGAGCAGCAAAGAACAAATACTGTGTGTATTTACTGCAGCTTTTGTATCCTATACATAATAGCTGTATTGAACATTTATAGGGCTTCTTCTCTGAAAAATTGCAGATAAGAATAGAAAGTATGTTGTGTGTGTGTGTGTGTGTGTGTTGTTGTTGTTGTTGTTGTTACTGTTGTTGTTTTGCATTTTTACCAAAACCTCAGACTCCAATGGACTGAGGGCATGATGGAATCAAGAAATAAAAAGGGAACCGGTTACTGCAACATGTAGTTTTCCTGGCGCAAATAAATCCGTTTTGCTCATGCAGGTCTTGAGGCATAAAAACATAAGACCACCAAGCAGTTCCAGAATCCTTTCCTCCAACCCATGCTCCTGGTTCTGTTCTCCACAGAGAGCACGAAGGGGAAGGGGCTGAGCCGGCAGTCTCCAGGAGTTCCATCAGACAGGGTCAAGGGGAAATGCAGGAAGTCCTTTTTTGTTTGCACCATTATCTGGTACATTTTTCTTGACTTTCAAATTTTAAAACTAGTGTGGTTTAATTGCAAATGGCCTCCAAATGTTTATATTAAGCAAGCTGTCTTGTTTTTAAGGTAACTTAGCAACAAATGCACACTGCTTTTATTGTTTGAAAAGTATTTAAATGTGCTTGATTTTCATCTCATCTGACTACTTATAGCGGTAAGAGACTAACAAAGAAATGACTCTATTTTTCAAAAAGGTAGGGAAAAATCAATGCAGGGAGTTTGTTATACAGGTGGTAGAAGAGCTGGAAGCCAATCAGGACATAGGGTGGCAACCCAGAGTCTAACAACAGCAGAGAGAGACAAAGGGAGCTATGTGGTGTTACCAGAACCTGAGGCCAGGGTCCCCTGACAGTAGCTGGCACAGCAGCATGGCCACCCTATGGGAACTGAGATATAGGCAGGTGCAGCCACTGTTGGAGAAGCCACCCAAAGCAGAGGGTCATCCTGTGTGTGCCCTCCCTCCTGCACCCTCACATCTCACCTGTCATAAGTACCTCTCATTGCTCAAAAGCTGAAGCCAGCTGACATAGGAGTCTGGGAATCACAGCCCTTAGTGGTCAGGCTCTCTGCCAGAGAGAGCAGAGCAGGGTATGGGAAATAAATGTTTCCTGAGATCATATGTTTCTTGACCAATCTCTGACTTCTAAATGCTAAAGAAAAAATATATCAGATATGATATTGTGGGAGATTAGGTTTTAAAGACTACAGCAGCCACAGAAACCCCATTTTCCCCCATCTGCTAGCTCAGGACCATTCACCTATGGTATTATCAATCTCAAAAGTTCTTCCAGCAAAAGCTCTATCCCATGGGATGACATGCAGACCCTTCCTGGGATCAGTTGCCTTCTCCTTGATTGTCTTGACATTGTCTCAATATTTTCTCATACTCACACAGGAACTATTATGCAGCATTTTTGTGAGCTGTCACAAGGAAAAATGACTGTGGGACAAATCCATGGCTGACAGGGTATGTCTGCCACATGTTTTCCAGAGCTTTGAGATACAGGGAGAGAAAATTAAAGAAAATGGAAATGTGAGTGAGTGATGAATAATTTCTCTTGTCCTTTTTGGTTAGTAACTAGAGTAAAAACACCTTTGCTTTTCTTCTTTTTCTTTTCTTCTCTTTTTTTAAGGAGAAAAGATATACCTAGGGGAGATATTTGTGCTATCTAAGGGTGGGGAACAAGCGAAGTTCAGCGGAAAACAGCTGGAATGGATCTGCAATGGGAGTGGACAAAAACACTCTCCCTGGGCCATCAGTAAATCCTTTGCTGTGAGAAAGCCAAAATAGCAACCTCTTTATCGCCACAACAATTCTCTCTGAGGCCAGTTTCCAGTTCTGCATGCACACCCAGGACACTTCCCAGCTGTTTGGCACTGCTGAGTTCTTTTTGACTGACCAGAGCCTCAGACCACAATGGAAGCCGCCATCTGTAAGCGGCCTACATATTACATACAAGAGAGGGGTGAGGCAATCTAGGCAAGTCCAGGGGAGATAAGACACTATACTGGTCAATGTTATACAGATAGGAAACTACTGTCTTTAATATTAATGGCATAACAGGCATCTGTTCAGCCCTTGCTATGTGCCAAGCTCTCTGTTATCTTCTTGAATCTTCACAACAGCCCAGTAGATCACCACTCTTAATTTCCCCATTTCACAGATGAGGATCCAGAGGTTTTGGCATTGTCACACAGCTAGTAAGTGACAGATTTGAAACTCAAACTTAAGTCTGTCGCTTCCTCAGACCTAAAGCTCTTCATCGCTTTGCTGTTCTGTATACCAGCTCTTAGGGCAACTCAGTGGAAAATTTGCATTTTCAGTTGTAAGCAGCCTCGCAAACAGACACTGACCTCAGTGGTTATTTATGGAAGAGATAGTAAAACAGGAAATCATCACTTGCTTCATCTCTCTGTGTAATATTTGAAGGCAGATGATAAGTGAATGCTTGCTATCTAGTCTTAATGACTGAATCATGTGATGTCAGCTGATGTTCTAGAAACTTCTATGTTCTGACTCTTCCCAGCTATCCAAACCCTAGAGAATACATGCTCCCTGAACTTTTAAGCTGAAATCACCAAATTTTGGAATTGGTAAGTCAGATCTTGGCCTGGTCTGGAGCAAATTACAGTTCCATCTTCAGGAAAGATTCTTTATTCCTTTGTGCTCAGAATCCTTTGTGCCTATGATGGGCACTTGTCATCTGAGTGCCCACCCGGTTCCAGGCTTTTTCAGCTCATGCACTTTCCTTTTGCCTTCATTTCTACTGGAGACTAGACAGCTCTTCTGCACAGGGCACTCTTTTCTCTGGGAATTGACCCTGTCTCTTGCATTGTTACAATATTGATAGATGGGAACAAGTAGCACACGATGACAAATACATTGCACATATACTGCCACTTCCCTCTCCTGAATCCACAGAACTAGGTGGTTTAATTTATTGTTTAAACCATGATACTTTTGAGAGTGAAAAGGAAAGCTAAATGATATGATGACAACAGGTGTAAACTAGGACCATCCCATAGCAGACATTACTAATTGATCCTGTTCTTCTCAACAGTGCTCTAGGCAGCCCTTCACAGGTGAAAACTGTGTAATCATATAATTGGCACCTTAGGACACTTACTGCTTACATTTATGTACTTGCAAATTATTCTATTTTTTCAGCATAAATGTGTTTACTCTGCAAGCTTCCAGATGAGGAGCAATTTATTTTTAAGGAAAGAAAGATATGGTTCCTGCTCACAAACAGATTATAATCTAACTGTGAAAAAAGACAACACAAATTCATTTCAAGATTTCAAATATTCCCATCCATTAACGAATTTCCCTGAGTGCGTGAGAAGATCCATCTACTCATCTGCAAGGCAAGTTAGGCCCAATTTAAACATTTTATTGAGTTTCATTTGGAGTTGATATAAAATATAGCCCAGGTTTTTTAATCAGAGAAGTTCTGGATTCAAATCCTGAAACTGCATTTACTAGCTGTGGGAAAATACTGTAAAATAGAACACAAACGCCATAAGGAGATACTTATGCTTTAAAAGTAGAGACAAGAAAGAGAATAATTCTGTTTAGAGATTTTATATTGTAGCTTTTAAATATCATTTCTTTTTAAAAATAATGTTTATTGGGCTAAAAATTACAAAAAAGTACAAAGAAGAAAATAAGACCCACAGTCTTAACACTTCAATTACCACTGCTAATATTTAAAACAACAACAAAATATTTAAAAACAACCACAACAAAATATAAGCTTGTGATTAAGAAGGTTCAAACAGTATAGAAATAAGAAAGAAACATCTCTTTCATGTCCCCAGTATCGCTCCCTGAAGTACTTACTGTTAGCATTTTCTTGTGTATCCTTCCAGAAAAACATATGCATTTACCTTCCTGTATATATGCTGACCTTCCATTTTTTTCACTTAATAGTATATCTTGACAGTCTTTCCATCACAGAACATACAACTCTCCTTTATTCTTTTATCAAGAGCAAAAGAGTTCATCACAGAAATGATAATTTGTCTAATCAGCCCCTTTACATTTGTTTGTTTCTTTTTGCTACAATAAACAATGGGGCCACTTTAAATGAATCTAGCTTAATCTCACAGGCTTGTTAGAAATACAAATACAAATATGCTACAGGTATTTGTGCTTTGTGTCCAGAACTCATTCATCATCACCTACTGTCCATTCCCTCCAACATCTCCACACTTCTAGTTTTCTGTATCCTTAATCCCCTGATTTTGGCAGGCCTCTTTATCTTTCCAGATTTGCCTAAGCCTGCTTGATAAATGAACTTCCCTTGGACTTGTTGTCCTGACCTTGACCTCGGCATCTCCATCCCCACAGGTCCACCTGTCAGCATCTGCCCTCTGGCTCCACAACCCTCAAATGTGATTGAGAAGCACTCTCCTTTGGCACTTGAACTTCAATGCTCCCAATCAGGAGAATGGAAATTTGACAGAAATGCTTCTCAGAGTGCGTGAATTCTAAAATGCAAGACAAAGTCCTCAGAGTAGGACTGAATGACTTCTCCAGATACTTTGTAATGCATGATTCTATGTAAGGCAGGTATTCTGCAAAAAGTCAACTAGTCTAGCAAGATTCCTCTAAGCACCATATTTGTACCTGGAGACCAATTTAATGTGAATTAAATTGCAATGAGTATTCTCAAACCAGACAGACTGTCTGCAAGATTATTGAGGGCCCATAGAGTGTCATAATGACCCAGAACCAGAGGCCCAGGGGCATAGGTGAGGAGTTTGTGTAGAGCTTGTCTCTTGGGAAGATTCAGATTCAGGGTTAAAGATTTTATGAAGAATTATGGTTTCTAGTGACAAATGAAGAAAATTAGAGCAAAACTACCCTACCAGAAATGAAAGAGTATCTTAAGACTTGACAACAGTGGCAATTCTGTCTGCCAATGCCATAGAATAATTTATGAACTACACAGTGATGCAGAGTGGTTTAACAATTACAGGATGCTGACTGCATATTTGGAAATGTTACTATTTCCTCAACAATATACCAAACTAATGAATTCTAGCTTATTTTTATGTCTGAGGGCTTGAAGAGATAAATCAGTTAAATATTTATGGACACAATCCTTACTTGTTGAAGACCCCAATGCTCTATAAACGTCTACTAAGTAAGAACCTCCTATACTGGGAAAAATGTAGCAGTTACATGGCCAGGGAAGGATTGGTTTGATGTTTATATTTACCTAGTATGTAAGGTGGAATAATGTCCCAGCAAACATGTCCAGGTCCTAATCCCAGGATCTGTGAATATGTTACTTAACTTGGCAAAAGAAACTTTGCAGATGTGATTAAGTTAAAGGCCTTGAGATAGGGAAGATTATCCTGGATCATCTGCGTGTGCCCAATGTGTCTTTGTAAGTGAAAGAGTGAGGTTAACCAGTCAGACTCAGAGAGGGACATATGGAGTGATTGAGGATGGGGCCATGAGCCAAAGAATGCCCATGGTTTCTAGAAGTTGGAAAAATTCAAGGAACTAGATTCTCCCTGAAGGCTTGAGGAGTGCAATCCCACCAACATCTTGATTTTTAGCCTGTGTGAAACCTACTTTGGACTTCTGAACCCCAGAACTATAAGATTATAAATGTGCATTGTTTCAAGTTCAACATCAAAGGAAATTCAACAAAGACTATTTAACAAAGCATAAGAAAGGTATCATATAGACCTAACCAAAAGCAAGAGAAATATGAAATAATACTATAATTTCTATGCTGGATTAGCCTTGGGCCCTCTTTGGTTAGTTGGTCATTCAATGTATATAAACATTTTCAGTTTCTGTCATAGAGTTATATTAAATTCACAACAGCCCTCTAGCAAGAGTCTCTTCAGAGAAATCTCTAGGTAAATATAAACATCAAACCAATCCTTCCCTGGCCATGGGAAATTCATGGGAACCTGAATATTTTAAATGCAATAAATTTAAAACTTTAGGATTTCAAAATCTCTCATGAGATCCTTTTGGGGATTATCCTCTAATTTCCTTGGTAATTTCTACTTCTTTAACAATTTCTGCTTGATCCACAGGACCAAAAATTGAATTCTTCCTTTTGGCCAGTGTGAACTGGAACAAGAAAGAGGCCAAGAGGAACTCCGGATCCAAGTTGGACCAGTTACTTCTCCTGGGAACCTAGAATTTGAACTGCAAGATCCAAGGTCTGGGAATTGGAAGCAGAGTTACTTTAATGTAAATTCTAGAAGTTTAGACAGTTCATAAATTCCACAGCTGAATTTTAAATCTTCCTAGGCCTGATTGTTGAACTCTTCCTTGGATTTCATAAGATACTCTAGGGGACAGAATGATTTGTATGGATAGCAGCAATTCTCACCTTCCATTTATCTCTCCCCAGTGTGATTGTAGATCCTTCCTTCAAGTGGTAGCAGATATTTACCCACCTCATGAATCTAGGATGACCTTGTGACTTGCAATTCATAATGAATGTGGTGGAAATTACATACATGCTCTATGTCAAGCCTCAAGAACCTTCCAAAGCCTTCTCTACTTCCTCAATACCTCTCTCCCTGTCTCTCTCTCCCCTTCCCCTCTCAACAACTCAGACTAGCCTGTTGGGTGATTAGAGATGTGAGTTACCAGTCACCCCCTTAGTTCTAGTCAAGAGTCAGTCAATCACCAGACATATGAGTGAGGCTGTCCTAGACCCGCCAGCCCCTAATTTGACCTACCTGCTGGTCCCAAATTCATGAGCAAATCCATCCAAAACCAGCCAAGCCTTGCCAGATCAGTAGACCCATTCATCAGACTCATGGATGCATGAGAAATAGTATGTTCATTGTTTTAAGTCAGAGTTTTTGGTAATCTATTATGAAGCTATGTTTAGCTGATATTCTCAATTTGTCTGTTTATTCTTTCATTTAACTACAAGAAATATTTGTTGAGCATCTAGTAAGCACCATACAAGTTCTTATGCTAAGAAAAAGTGGGATTACTGTGAAATTACTACAAAACAAAGCCCCCATTCTCATAGAGCCATCATTCTAGTGAGAGTTATGGGGCTTGTGGGGAGCCAGAAAATAAACAAATAAGAGAGTAGATATGTAGTTTAACAAAAAGGAAATAATAAAACAGGTATGGAGGATAAGGAGTGTGTTATCAGGAGGAGACCCGAAGGCAGTGAACAAGTAAGCCATGCAAATATCTGAAGGTAAAGCATTCCAAATAGAGGAAACAGCAAGTGCAAAGACCCTGAGACAGAAAAGAGCTTGGCACATTTTAGAAACACGAGTTGAGTATGTCTGGAGCAGAGAGGTGAGGGAGTGAGTGACCAGGA
Organism: Tarsius wallacei; assembly: GCA_963574415.1. Taxonomy (NCBI): domain Eukaryota; kingdom Metazoa; phylum Chordata; class Mammalia; order Primates; family Tarsiidae; genus Tarsius; species Tarsius wallacei. The sequence continues at coordinate 6,544 of CAUYQG010119954.1, read as the reverse complement.
AAGAGATCAGAGCAGTGGCCCAGGGAGTGATGATAAGTACTTTGGATTTTACTCCAAGCAAGACAGGAAATAATTAAAAAGCTTTTTTCAGAGTGGTTAAGTGAATGGAATCACATCTTAGAATGCTCACTGTAACTACTGTGTGGACAAACTCTAGATGGGCAAGAAGGGAGACCAGTTGGGAGGTAGCTGCAATAGTCCAGTAGAGATGAAGGTGACCTAGACCTGTGTGACCCCAGCAAGCAAGCAGATTCTGAAAGCATTTCTACAGTAGGGAACATAAGATTTGCTAAAGGTCTGGAAGTAAATGAGAGGTACATGGATCACTATAAGGTTTTGAGACCTGATACCTGAAAAGACAGAGCGACTGTGAATGAAAACACGGAGAGCGAGGAGGATTTGGGGGAAAGTAAGACTTTGATTTCAGAAATGCCAACTTTGAGAATGTTTTAAGACAGCCAGAAGGATAATATTCAGTAGGAAGTTAGCTATCTGAATATGGAGCTGATAACAGAACACTGACTTGGAGATGTACATTTGGGAGTCATTTGTGTAGAGATGAAATTGACGACGTCTGAGTCTGGAAGAGATACTCCAGGGTACATAGAGAAGAAGATGGGAACTAAGCCCTGGGGCTCCCCAATAGAACCAGCAAAAGAGTTGGGAAGGGAGACAAACAAGGTTTAAGGAGAACCAAGAGGGGTTTCTGCGATACATCCCTTTCTATTTCGTTTAACCTCACTGCTGTTAAGTTTAGCCCAAAGCTGCCTCCTTGCATATTTTGGGTTTGACCTAGTAGTTTCTCCACAACCTTTTACATGGTGAACTGTAGCCTAGCTGGATGTGTAAACAGATTGTAACCTACTATCGTGTCAATCAAAGGTGGCCAACTATTCAAATTAGGTTCAAATAGGGCAAATGCTGAGCTGTAACCAGTCTGGTGGTTTCTGTCCCTCACTATTGTTTTCTGTACATCACCTTCCTTTTTCTGTTCATAGATCTTCTTCCACCACGTGGCTGTGCTGAAACTTCTCTGAACGTAATCTGGTTTGGGGACTGCCTGATTCACCAATTGTTATTTGCTCAATTAAATTCTGTTGCATTTAAGTTGTCTCAGGTTTTTTTCTTTTATTACTACTATGGACTGAATTGTGTCCCCCCAAATTCATGTGTTAGAGCAGCATCCCCCAGTGTGACTGTATTTGAAGCTAGGACTTTTAGGAGGTAGATGAGGTTAAATGAGATCATGGGGGCACTAATCTGATAGAACTGGTGTCCTTATAAAAGAAAAAAGAGAGGCCAAATTCCCTCTTGCTCTCCCTCTCTCTCTTGCGCATACACCAAGGAAGGTTATATGAGCACACAGAGAGAAGGCACCATCCACAGGCAGGAAGGGAAGCCTCACCAGAAACCAAACTTGCCAACTTCTTGTTCTTGGACTTCCAGTCTCTAGAGCGCTGAGAAAATACATTTCTGTTGTTTAAGTGACCCAATCTATGGTATTTTGTTATGGCAGCCTGAGGAGATGAATACACTAGCTTAAAAACTGGTTTCTGTTATATGTTCATGTAATGGGATAATACACGAAGGTTTTAAACATTGGTTTTAAACACTTTCTTTCTGAAAGTTACCCGTGTTACCCTGTAAATCTCTAGCCAAGGGATCAAGGGCATCCAGAGCTGCATGAATAAGGCAGAAATAATCAAAGACTTCCACTACTTGCTAAATGACTTTTTGTAAAGCCATGGCAAGGATAATAATCTAAAACCAAAGCATTTTTTATTTGCAAAAGCTAAAAGCATGAGAGAAAGGTGGTTTTGTTTGAGCCTGAGTGGAAGACTGCGCCAGAGCCAGGCAGAACACGGAGTGTATACACATCACATAGGGAATATTGCAGCATGAGGATTCACAGCAGTTCCTAGCCCCCGCAGAAGGCAATAAAATCACTTCCCAGGCAGGAAGCTAGAGAATGAGGGGGAGAGAAATCAAGAACATTTAGATGCTTGTGCAGGGCCCTAGAACCCTGTCTGGCTGCTGCCCCTCCCCCAAGAATTGAAAACCTTGCTGAGGAAGGCAGATGAAAACCCCCAGACAAGCTGGAAAGTCCCTCAGCTAAAGGGCTCTGCTCCCATTCCTTTCTGGAATTCTGAAAAGGACTAACTCACAATATTTCTCACACCAATTGGGAAGAACTAGTGGAGTGGACTTGGCAGCCTGTGCATTTAAGCAGACAATGCCTGAGTCAGTCAGGCCCCCCTCTGGATTCTGCAAAACCAGCACATGGCACAAAGAAGGTGCAGAGATGTCCTTGTGCCCCAGCATGGGATGTAGAAGGTGGCTGAATGTTGAGTGTGTACAAGCCTACTACGGAGTCATCAAGACCAAGGGCAAGGGTTCCTAAACCAAAGGTCTTAGAGTGGAGAACTCCAAAGCCAAAGCCAGATGGAGGCCTCCACTGAGTCCCAGAGGAACAGCAGTGACAGTGAGCATCCGTAGGAGGTTGCCTTGCCCTGACCATGTGGGAGAGCAGCCCTGAGTCAAGGAGAATTCAGTTATATTTGAGTTCTGGTGTAAATGTTAAAATGACTACACTTACAATGAAAAGATCAATTTAGATTTCAAAATTCTAGCTGTCTATTCTGCATTGCTTATTAAGCAATTAACCAGATATTCTGTTAATTCTATTGAAAATATTTTGGTGACACTATTGTCACTAGTAATACAGGCAGTACCCAACTGGTGGCTTAAAATTTATTCCTCCATATACATGGCACTACAAATAGTGGTTAGTTTCTCAGACAAGTTTACTGAGTCTATATAGTTCATAATAAAATTAAATTATGATTATTATATCAATGGTATTAGTCTAGTTGCTGTCAGAGTAGTATAGTCAAAAGAGTGTTCCAAATGCCTACCACCACCACCTATAATCAGTGGGTTCTATGTTGTTTGCGTAGCTTTTCTAGTCCTCAGGGTTTTTTTATGTGTAAAATGGAGATAACAATATCTTTTCTTGTAGGACTATTATAAGAATTAGTCACAGTTTGCATAAGGTACCCAATTTTTCAGCGCAACTGATCTTGGCTAGGGATTAGTAAAAACAAAACAATCTGATTAAATGTATCTATACTGAACAGTGGATGGTTCATGTTCCCTTAATTGTCACAATATTTGCTCTTTTTAGTGAGAATAATTTATAGTCCGATTAAATATACAAATGAAGATATTTTCAATAATTCCTTTAATAGCAAAGCCAACTAAAATTTAAAGCAGCAAGAAGGAAAATACATTGAAATGGATGACTGTCATTTAAACAAGGAGATCTACCTATCCAACCTAGCTTAGTATCCTTTCTGCTAAGATTAGTTTGTGTTACATGTACTAGAAAAACCCTAGCAGACTAAAACAAGGTAGAAGTTCATCCTTCCTACACACAAGAAAAAATTCTGGAAATTAGCAATCCAAGACTAGCATGCTTACTTCACAGAGTTGACAAGTCCCACAGTTCCTTGATATCTTTCAGAGTGTTTCTTGTCCTTAGGGTCCAATATAGTGGGCCAAAACACCAGCCGTCACATCCATGTTCTGGGCAATATGATGGAAGAAGGTGCAAATAAACTTTCTAAAAGCTTCCTAAAAACTCCACAAAATAATTTCATTTGCATTTATTAGCTAAAATGTTGTCACATGACTACATCTAGCTGCAGGGAAGGCTAAGAAAAGTCTGTTAGCTGAGTTTTAGGATTCTATTTTTAAGAATGAAGGAAAGACCAGATATTACAATAGGCAAACAACCATCTTTGCCACAGCACCATTGAACCAGTAATTTAGCTCTTGTTTCTCAATTGCACTTTCTCTCTTTATGCTCGGCTTTGTGATGTTGGAGGTGGGAGCTACATTTCTGCTTTGCTGGAGGTCCTGGAGGGAGATTGGAAGACCTGAGGAGGAAGGATGCTGTTCCTGCCCACATCACCCAGTTTTGTTTCTTCACCCTGGCAGCGGCACATCTTTCCAGGAGGTAGAGTTGACTGCAGTTTGCAGTTTGTTCAGTATTCACAGTCCAGCCTTATCTTTCTCTACTTCCGATATACCAGTGTTAGGCCAGCCTGTATTCCTGATATGGACTGAATTTTGTCCCTCCCAAATTCATATGCTGAAGTCCTAACTCAACATGACTGTACATAGAAATAGAGCTTTTTAGAAGGTTAATTAAGGTTAAATGAAATCAAAAGGGTAGGGCCTTAACCCAATAAGATTGGTGGTCTTACAAAAAGAGGAAGAGAAAGAGCACACTCTCTCTGTGCACATGCACCAAGGAAAGGCTATGATGCGAAGGTGGCCATCTTCATGACAGGAAGAGGGTTCTCACCAGCAACCAAATTGGCTGGGACCCTGATTTTGGACTTCCACCTTTCAGAACTGTGAGAAAATAAGTTTCTCTTGTTTAATCTCCCAGTCTGTGGTATTTTGTTATGGCAACCCAAGCAGAATAAGACAATCCTCTTCTTGAAGGTCTGAATATTTTGGTCCTGTGGAGTCCCTTCTTCTGTTCTCACAGACCCAGGAGCAGTGACTATTTTCACGACTTGTCACTTTTTTTTATAACTTATGGTCTATTTATGCCTTTTCATTTCCTCAATATTCAGTTAATTCTTTATCTCAAGTTTTTTTTGGTTTTTGTTTTTTTGCTATTAAAATAAGTGATTGTGGTATCTGACTCCTGCATGGACCCTGATTAATACAGTACTACTAGTAGCTCTGGAATTCTCCTGTCTGTGACTACAGATACTTTAATAGAAGTGCCAGGAGCAAATTTTCCAACCTACATTTGCTTCTGAACACATCTCTACCAAATTCCACCTGCCGCTTCACACCTCTATTCATTTCTAGTCTTCATTTTTGCTCACCAAAAATGCCTAGATTCTGTCTCCCTCTTTACCTGGCTGTTTTGCTTTCATCCCTGAAAGGATACACCTGGGGTTTGTTTCCATTTCCTCATAGAACACAAATTCTCATATCCTTGCCTTAGAACTGAGCTGTACCACTTTCCTAAGTCTGGGCCTACCATTTCATGTTTTTCTGGTTGGGGATAAAGGACATAACTTAAAATTACACACCCAAACCAATGTCCTTAACCAAGCTGTTCATGTGTTTTTCAAAGCTTTCGAACTTTATACTTTTATAGCCTGCAAGTTCTCAAAATAGCTCCAATTTGTTCTCTTGATGGCATCAAAGGGAATTCCATGGTGTAGGTGGGGCACTTACATAAAAAAATTAATTTGTTAGTCAGGCATTTAAAGTTTTCAGTTGAAATAACTATGTGCTTAGCCACGCAATGAAAGAATAACTTCTAGGTGATACAACATGTCCATGCATATTTAGGTTGCTTTTGCATGCTCAAGATTTGGTTTTGTGCATCTTTTTAATGCCATATTTGAAGTGTGTGTGTGTGTGTGTGTGTGTGTGTGTGTGTTGTGTATTGGAAGCAAGGGAACAATGCAAACTTTCTAGAGAATTTATCTTTCCTTCCACAACAATGCTCCTCTTCAATGATCTCTGTCTCTTCTTAAGCTACTTCATTTCATTTGATAGACTTTCCTTTACCTACACCGTAAATCCCACAGTCACTGAAATTGTGAACAAATGTAAAGCACTTTCTCAGAGTTTCCTGTTTATCAAGTTGTCTTGTAAAAGTCAATAACATTTTAGGTCCTATTCTCTTTTTTTTGAAGAACACCTCTTGTAAACATGCTTTCTCCAGCCTTAGGCATAAGTGAAGAAGGAGGCTGGGGAACTCCATTCATGGATTTAAATTCCCCTTACTTTCTCTGTGACTGAAGAGGAAAAACTTATCATCCGTGTTGTAACATGAAAAGCTAAGTTGCAATAAGCAGACATTTTCAAAATACCTGGGAAGCCTCAGGATTAATAATTATCACATTGACTCAGCACAGTGATCATTGGCAAACGATTTTTATTTTTTCATTCTCCTTGAAAAACCTGGCGTTCTTACCAATAGGGGCTGTATTTTTTAAACCAAAGAACAAAACATACTATCAAATTGGTGTATATTTCCTCACGTATACATATGAGGGCAATAGTGAAATAATAATTAGGGATAGGACCATCCCAGGAAATTGTGACATTGCTGCTGTATCCATACCAGATGGGCAAAACACTCTAGGCACACCAACACTGACTTTGAGGAAGCTTCATCTTACTGTAAACACACAGGAGTCAGCAAACTTCTTTTGTAAGGGGCTAGAGAACAAATATTTTAGGCTTTATGGGCCACGAAGTCTCCATTGCAACTATTTAAAATCAGTAGATGCAGTTCAAAAGTAGCCACAGCCAGGCTCAGTGGCTCAGCCTGTAATCCCATGCCTTGGGAGGCTGAGGTGAATGGAGTGCCTGAGCCTGCAGGTTCGAGACCCGCCTGGGCAACTTGGCGAGCCCTCATCTCTACAATAAATCAAAAAATCAGCCGGGTGTGGTAGCGCGCGCCTGTAGTTCCAGCTACTTGGAAGGCTGGGGTGGAAGGATC
>CAUYQG010119948.1:0-15316 GCA_963574415.1 Tarsius wallacei | reverse complement strand
CACGCCCGGCTAATTTTTTAGATTTATTGTAGAGATGAGGTTTCACCTGCCCAGGCGGGTCTCGAACCCGCGGGCTCAGGCAATCCACTCACCTCAGCCTCCCAAGGCGTGGGATTACAGGCTGAGCCACCGAGCCCGGCTTGTTCATGACTACTATTATAGCCAAATCTCTTTCTCAGGAGCCCCACATATTCCAAGTGCTTAATTGTTCTTATTTTTAATGGTCATAAAAGGAATAAACATTTATGGCCCCCCAAAATGCAAAGATACAAAAAAATATAAAGTGAAAACTAAGCTGGGTACGGTGGCTCATGCCTATAATCTCAGCATTTTGGGAGGTGGAGACGAGAGGATTGCCTGAGCTCACAGGTTTGAGACCAGCCTGGGCAACATAGTGAGACCTCATCTGTACAAAAAATAAAAAATAAAAAAAAAATTAGGCCAGGCAGTGGCTCAAGACTGTAATCCCGGCACTTCAGGAGGCCAAGGCAAAAGGTTTGCCTGAGCCCACGGGTTCGAGACAAGCCTGGGTAACATGGTGAGATCTCACCTCTACAATAAATCAAAAAATTAGCCGGGCATGGTAGCATGTGCCTGTGGTTCCAGCTACTTGGAAGGATTGCCTGAGCCTAGCAGGTCAAGGCCGGGGTGGCTGTGAGTGTGCCACTGCACTTCAGTCTGGGCGATGAAGTGAGACTTCAACTCAAAAAAAAAAAAAAGAAAAGAAAAAGAATAGGTCATGTAAGAACACAGTAAAAAGGCAGCTATTAATAAGCCAGGAAGAGCGGTCTTACCAGAAACCAACCCTGACAGCACCTCGATCTTAGACTTCCAGCTTCCAGAACCATGAGAAAATATGTTTCTGTTGTTTAAGCCACTCAGTCTATGATACTTTGTTTCATCAGCTCAAGTAGACTAATACAGATGTAGTCTGTTTAATCCAATTAGTCCCCATATAAGGATATGTAAGTTTTGTCTTTTTTTTAACATTGCAAATAATGCTGCAGTCAATATTCTTGCATACAGGAGGGTATGGTTAGATAAACTCCTAGAACTGGAATAGGTTAAAGGGCATAAAATCTGAAATCTGATAGATACTGCCAAACCACCTTCTAAAAAAAATACTGGGCCGGGTGCGATGGCTCAGCCTGTAATCCTAGCATTTTGGGAGTCCTAGGTGAAAGGACTGCTTGAGTCCAGGAGTTTGAGAATAGCTTAGACAACATACTGAGAGCTCGTCTCTACGAAAAATAAAAAAATTGGCTGGGCGTGGTGGTACACACCTGTAGGCCCAGCTAATTGGGAGGTTGAGGCAGAAAGATTGTCTGAGTCCAGGAGGTCGAGGTGGCAGTGAGCGGTGATAAGTTCATAATGTTGTATAACCACACCATATATCTCCATAACTCTTCTCATTTTGTAAAATCAAAACTCTATATGCACTAAAAAACAACTCCCTCCTCCCCCTCCCCTAGGCTCTGGCAGCCACCATTCTACTTTGTCTGTTTTTATTTTTTTGAGTTGGAGTCTCACTCTGTCGCCCAGACTGGAGTGCAGTGGCATGCACCCGGCCACAACAACCTCAACCTCCTGGGCTCCAGCGATCCTTCTGCCTCAGCCTTCCAAGTAGCTGGAACTACAGGCGTGCGCTACCACATCCGGCTAGTTTTTGATTTATTGTAGAGATGAGGTCTCGCCAAGTTGCCCGGGCGGGTCTCGAACCCATGGGCTCAGGCAATCCACTCACCTCGGCCACCCAAAGTGCTGGGATTACAGGCTGAGCCACCGAGCCTGGCCTGTCTCTGTAAATTTTGAGTAGCAATCTCACTCTGTCCCCCAGACAGGGGTACAGTGGCACCCTCACAACTACCGCAGCCTCTATCTGCTGGGCTCAGATGATCCTTCTGCCTTGGCCTTTCAAGCAGCTGGAACAAGTGTATGCCACCATGACAAGGGTCATCTGTTCACACACCTGTGACCAGGGCTCTGCCTGCTGCTCCACCATTCCTTTGTTTCTTGCTTTTTTCACTGCAGAGCATGGTTGAATCCTTTATTAACTTTCTCAGGATCTAACTAGTATGCTAGCTTCTCTTTTTTCAGTCAATTCTACCCTTATACTTCAAAATAAGCATTCTAAAATACAGCATTTTATTCTCTAAGAATTGTAAAAATGTCTTACAAAAAACATGTCTTACAAATAAGTTAAATTCCTTAGCATGACATTCCCCAACTGTTTTTCTGTTCTGATTCCTGTAAAGTCTGCACACATAGCCAACCCTCTGGTCACACTGAACTACTATATACTGTTATGCTTAGGATTGTTCACTTGGTTCCTTCTCTTGTCATTCAAGAGTAAACACTTCTTTCTCTGAACTCTTTTTGGGGGGGGGGAAGGGGTTGGAGTCTCACTCAGTTGTCCAGGCTGGAGTGTAGTGGCATGCTTACAGCCAGCGCAGCCTCAACCTACTGGGCTCAGGCAACCCTTTTGCCTCAGCCTTCCAAGTAGCTGGTACAACAGGCATGTGCCACCACACCAGGTCAATTTTTAAATTTTTTTGTAGAGTCGAGGTCTTACCATGTTGCCCACGCTGGTCTTGAACCTGTGGGCTCAGGTAATCCTCTCGCCTCTGTCTCCCAAAGTACTGGGATTACAGGCGTGAGCCAGCCACTGTGCTGGCTCTCTGAACTCTTGCAGCACTTTGTATCTCCTCCATGGCATTTACCACTTTCCATTTCCTTCACATAATGTTGTCATCTTCTCCACTAGGCTCTAAGACCCTGAGGGCAGGGTCTTTGTATTCCCCCACTCTTGTTAAGCAACTGAGATATAAAGCACTCAAATATCTTTTTTTATTTTTGAGTTGGAGTCTCACTCTACCGCCCAAGCTGAAGTTCAGTGACCCGATCACGGCAACCGCAGCATCGACCTGCTGGGCTCAGGAGATCCTTCTGCCTCACCCTTCCAAGTAGCTGGAACCACAGGGTGCGCCACCACACCTGGCTAATTTTTTGATTTATTGTAGAGACGAGGTCTCGTCAAGTTGCCCAGGCTGGTCTCGAACCCCTGGACTCAGGCAATCCTCTCGACTCCGCCTCTCAAAGTGCTGGGATTGACAGGCGTGAGCCACAGCGCCCGGCTTCAAGTATTTTAGAGATCTCACCATGCCCTGCTCAGATGATGTATTAATTATTTGCATGACTAAATGATGTTCCACCCCCCTACCCCCAGCCTTTGTCCAATGTAGAAAGAAGATAACAAACACAATGTTTAATTCAATTATTTGGACACAAAAATGACGGGATATGGCACTCATTCTTCATATATTCTTGAAAGTCACATCTTAAACGCATATTCTATGTCTTCCCAGCAGGGAATTCCTGGGCCAGCCTCGGGAGCTACGCCACTGAGTTCTCTCCTTTGAAGTTGCCTTCCACTGCACCCATACTTGAGCCTCATCTAGAGGACTACAGCCTGTAACTGGGACAATCCCCTTTCTCACTCCAAAAGGTGATCTGGCCAAGGGCGGGACCTCCAGACCCGCCCAACTATGCCTTTCAGTCCCCCCGCGACCAGCAAATGTCACTTGTCCTGTTCCTAGCGTTGTGCAGTTTACAACGCACCATCACGTGGATTTCATCCTCCCAACAACCTTGTGAGGCAAAAGCGCTCACCTCCCCCCAAAACCAGAACAGAGGGAAGATAGAGAAGAGGCGTGGCTACGCGCTGCGGCGGGGAAGACGAGTGGAATCCCGGAGCCCGGGCTGGAACTCGATCCCGGCTCAGCGTCTACTCGCATGGAGAGGCGCCGGCGCGCAGGATACCCAGGGCCTCCTCGCTCTCACGCGGCAGGCTAAGTCGCTGTGAGAGTGGCGGCAGCGTGACGACCGCCCCCGCCGCCCCGACTTGCTCCCTCCACGACCCCAGAGCTGCCTGCGCACGCTCGTTCCGCTTGCACTCCACCGGAAGTCCCGCCCGCGCCCGCCGCCCGCTGCCGCGTCCCTTTCGGCCCGGTGCCCGGGTATCGCGGCAGGTCGGCCGCCCCGCGACGTGAGCCCTGGGCGGCCAACGCGAGCCCCAAGTGGGGAATAGGCTCGAGGCCCGGGAGGCGAGCGGCGGGCGCGGCGGTGCGGGGCAAGGGGCGCCAGGGCGGGCGGTGGGACTTCCGCACGGGAGCCGGAAGGGGCCGCGCCGCCGCTGGTGGGAGTTGTAGTCCCGCCGTGGTTGGGGGGGGCCGCGGCTCATGCGCGGTGCACCGAGGCTTGTTTCACATCTGTAACAACAGGTGAATTGGGCTTTTTATTCTCCCCTTTCGTGCCCCCTTGAGGAGCCTGCCGTGGCCGGGGGTGGTCGGCGCGAGGAGGGGACCCGGGTCCGACCGCCAGCCTGGCGGAGAGTGGGGCGGAGACGCCGGCGGGCCCGAGGAACAGGCCGGGCATCCTAGGCCTGCCCGGGAAGCCGGCCGGGCCGATCCGTGGGCAGCCAGGCCTCGGCCTGCCGTTGCCATGGAGCCCGGGCGGGGGCGGGGGCCAGACCGGTCCTCCAGGGCTGGCCTCGCAGCCAGGGGCTCCGTGGAGGCCGCGGGAAAGACCGCTTCATTGGCGCAACGACGCCTTCGCCTTAGGGATGCTCGGTTTCCCCAAGGCAGGGCCTGGAGGAAGCCCCTGAAGTGCTCAGAGACCTTTGTCTGCCCCTCCTCCCTCCCCGTGCTGCCTAGACCGTTCGTCCAGAGGGAGGCCTGGTGCACTCTGGTCCCCCCGGTTTGCCCCATTTTGCACCGACCTTGTCACTGGGGTAGGCCAAGGGGTGAGGTGTTCTTTGTTTGCTGATGATAACTTGCCCCATTTAGCAGGGGAAGACCAAATGCATGTTGGGTCCTTTGTTTGCAGTGAACTGGAGTCCCAGGGGTCCTCAGAACCCCCAAGCCAGGAGTATGGCGTCAGCATGCTATCTAGCTAGTCGTTGTGTAGCAACATTGGCCACTTTAATTGCTATTTTGCAAGGCTGAGGGCTGCCTCACTTTACAGCCCCTATCTATGAGGGCTTGCCTTACACTGTAGCAGGTAGACAGCAGAAGGCCAGTTGCAGACTTTCATCCTGTTTTTGGTTGCTGGTTACTGGCTAGAGTGAAATGAGACGTTGTCTGATGGTTTTCCTTCTAGTTTCTTGGAAGGCAGTGACCCTACTGTCATTGTGGATCTTGACTACATCTTGTAATTTGCACTTAAGTCTTGGAGTCTTGGAGTTTCCAGTAGGAAGGACGCTTTTCCTGATAGACATAGTATTTGGGATTTATGGTAATGCTCTTTACATGTGTAGCTGTTTAATGTGCAGAAACTACATCCTTTGCTGCATTTTCTACCTGTGTAGGTGTTCCTTTATTCCCCAAAGATAGTTACTCTTCGAGTGTTTTAATTTATGTAGCTGTGGTCCAAAGTTTTATTAGTTGTTGGATTCTTCTTGCCACTTTCAGTCTTTGAAGATGTCAGTAGACTATATTATCTCAAGAAATAAACCATGGTACATTTAGGCAACAGCATGATATCCCGGAAATAAGAAAAGTAGTGTACTATAAGCATGGAAAGCTTTGCAGTCAGAATGCTTAAATACAGATTCCCAATCTGTCCTGAAGCAGCTCTGGGCTGTTGTGCAAGTTGGGTAACTTTTTGTGCTTCACTTTTCTTCTCTGGGAAAGATAGTTCGTCCCTACCTCTCTGGATAGTTGCATGTATTAAATGGGATATTGTCTATGAAAGTACTCCGCAAACTATAAAAATGACATTCCATATTGAGTTACTGTTACTTTTCCAATCTGGAAGAGCATCATGGTTTCTTTCTCTACCACAGATAGATTTATGTTACAGTCATTATGGGTCTAGAACTCAAAACTTACGTAGGTTTTGCTCTGGGCTTGGAGAAAATGCTTTTCAGGCCTTACAAACCTTTCTTTAACTTGACATCTCCTTCTTGGTATCTTACAGGTGCTGGTGTAAGACAGCTCACAATTTGATGGGTCTAGGATGGGTCATGGCAGGTCCTGAAGTGAGGCCATTGTGTCCAGTGTGTGTGTTTTATGCCACTAACAAAACTTGTCCTTGTTAGATAGAGTTAGTAAATGAATTTCAATGATTGGAGCAACTTTTTTTCCCTGTGGGGCCCTCTACTTTAGTGACCCAGCATTGTACTTCCCAGGAGGAGGCCCAGCCTCGTGATGAGGAATAGCAAGGAGAGAATTCAGCTTCAGTTCAGCCTACAAAATCTGAAATTATCACTGCTTTTATAAGGTAAGTTGGTATAGCCTTGCACCCAGAGCGGTGGGGATCTCCTGCTCAGCCACACTAGAAAAAAGAGACATGTGTTAACTCCATTTGTGACTATCTTAGAAGAGGGATATCATTTTTAATTAGTCATGGTGGAGTCTCTGTGTCCTGGAACCATCCCATAGTGACTCTACCTGGAGTTAAGTTGTGTTTCATTATGAAAGAAGTCTTGACATAATAGAATTTTACTTACCTCTAAATTATTTAAGAGAGACACTGAACACAACGGTTTTTAACATTACTGCATTACAAGAAATATAGCTTTCTTTTGTTTTAGAGCTCTGTAAAATATCCCTAAAGATTCTGTGTTGAATTTCATACTATATTTTTTAAAAATTAGTACAGGAAAATAATGGTGTATGAGCCTAAATTGGCCTGGAGAAGATAAGGGATTTTTTTTTTTGTTGAGTTGGACTTTCACTCTGTCACCCAGGCTGGAGTGTAGTAGCATGCTCACGGCCACCCCAGTGTCGACCTGCTGGGCTCCAGCGATCCTTCTGCCTCAGCCTTCCAAGTAGCTGGAACTACAGGTGCATGCTACCACAGGTGTGCGGTACCACAACCGGCTAATTTTTTGATTTTATTGTAAAGATGAGCTCTCACCAAGTTGCCTAGGCTGGTCTCAAACCTGCGGGCTCAGGCAGTCCACTCGCCTTGGCCTCCCAAAGTGCTGGTATTACAGGCTGAGCCACTGAGCCTGGCCAGGGATTTTTAAAAAGCAAATTAACTTATAGTTTCTTAGCAATGAATAATTATTGCTACCTTTTTTTTTTTTTTGAGTTGGAATCTTACTCTGTTGCCCAGGCTGGAGTGCAGTGGCATGCCGCTCATAGCCACCACAGCCTCAATCTGCTGCATTCAGGTGATCCTTCTGCCTCAGCCATCCAAGTAGCATGCGCCACCACGCCCAGCTAATTTTTCGATTTATTGTAGAGATGAGGTCTCCCCAAGTTTTCTGGGCTGATCTTGAACCAGTGAGCTCAGGTAATCCTCTCACCTAGGCCTCCCAAAGTGCTGGAATTATAGGTGTGAGCCACTGCACCAAGCCAATTATTGCTATCTTAAATCATAATGACACTTAGTCACTATGGGATGATTACAGAAGAGAGAGATTCTACTAAGATGTTTTAGATTTTATAATGTTTAGGTTTTCTTTGAAATTAGAATCCCAAATTATAACCCTTTAATTTTAATTTGGATATATGGAGTCTATAGACTGTAACTTAAAGTAAATTGTATAATTGTTGATATTGCATTGAAGTTTTCTCTCTGAGCTACCATATCCTATCGACTGAAATTTCCGGCATCCCTGGGGGAGAGGAGGCCATCAGGGCAGACCTGCTATGGACCTGAAAGATTCAGCCCCAGGTCAGCCCTCCACTCCCCACCTCCCACGATTTGAGAATGAGAGGGAACAGCAGTCAGAAGCAGGAATGTAGGCCCCAGTAGAATCCAAGTAATGTTGGACATTATTTTGATTTGCTAAAACACTGTGTAGATGTTTTTATTTTATTTATTTACTTGCTTATTTATTTATTTTTGGGTCAAAATCTCACTCTGTTGCCCAGGCTGGAGTGCAGTGGCACACTCACGGCCACCACAGCCTTGACCTGCTGGGTTCAGGTGATGCTTCCATTTCGGCCTTCCAAGTAGCTGGAACTACAGGCATGCACCACCATGCCTGGCTAATTTTTTGATTGATTGATTGATGGATATTTTTTTTGAGTTGGAGTCTCACTCTGTCGCCCAGGCTGGAGTGCTGTGGCACGCTCACGGCTACCCCAGTGCTGACCTGCTGGGCTCTGGCAATCCTTCTACTTCAGCCTTCTGAGTAGCCAGAACTACAGGCGTGTGCTACTATGCCTAGCTAATTTTTGATTTATTATAGGGACGAGGTCCCGCCAAGTTGCCTGGGCTGGTCTTAAACCCGCAGGCTCAGGCAATCCATTCACCTCGGCCTCCCAAAGTGCTGGGATTATAGGCTGAGCCACCGAGCCCGGCCTTGATTTATTATAGAGACAAGGTCTTTTCATGTTGCGCAGGCTGGTCTTAAACTCGTGAGCTCAGGCAACCTTCTTGCCTCCGCCTCCCAAAGTGCTTGGATTACAGGTGTGAGCCACCGTGTCTGGTGTCTATTTTTTTAAATATATTTTAAAATAATTTGTGTAGAGTTGAGGTCTCATTATGTTTCTTAGGCTGGTCTTGAACTCCTGGCCTCAAGTGATCCTCCCATTTTGGCCTCCCAAAGTGCTGGGATTATAGGTGTGAGCCACTGTGCTCTGATTGTGTAGATGCTTTTAAACTAAGTCTACTTAAGGTTACTGTACCTAATTGAGGAGTACTACATTATTAAAAACATCTGTAAGTCTGAGTTTGAGTACTTGGTAAAGCAAAATTGTTAAACCAGAGGTGTTATTTTTTGTCATCTCGAGGTATATTCCTCAGTTAAGTGTGCTAATGAATAAAATGCAAGTCGGAGGCTGGGCATGGTAACTCATGCCTATAATCCCAGCACTTTGGGAGGCCAAGGTGATAGGGTCGCCTGAGCCCATGGGTTCAAGACCAGCCTGGGCAACTTGGTGAGACCTCATCTCTACAATAAATAGAAAAATTAGCCGGGCATGGTGATGCATGCCTGTATTTCCAGCTACTTGGAAGGCTGAGGTGGAAAGATTGCCTGAGCCCAGTAGGTCGAGGATGTGGTGGCTATGAGTGTCCCACTGCACTCCAGCCTGGGCGAGAGAATGAGACTCCAACTGAAAAAATAAAATAAAATAAAAAATGCAAGCCGGTTGTGGTGACTGAAGGGGTACAGGACCAGCCTGGGCAACCTGGTGAGACCTCGTTTCTGTAATAAATTAAAAAATTAGCCAGGCATGGTGGCACGCACATGTAGTTCCAGCTACTTGGAAGGCTGAGGTGGAAGAATCGCCTGAGCTTAGCAGGTCGAGGCCGCGGTGGCTGTGATTGTGTTACTATACTCCAGCCTGGGCGACAGAGTGAGACTCTGACTCCAAAAACAAAAAAAACCAAAATGCATAAAAATTTTTGGCCAGTAGTTGTGCTTTAATATTTGTTATTTCATAGAGATTCCACTAGAAAAAGCTTTTTATTCTGAATTACTATTCAGTTACTCTTTGTTTTTCTTTTTTTTTTTTTGAGTTGGGGTTTTACCCTCGCCCAGCCTGGAGTGCAGTGGCATGCTCATGGCTTACCGGAACCTCAGCTTCCTGGGCTCAAGTGGTTCTTTTGCTTCAGCCTCCCAAGTTGCTGAAACTACAGGTGTTCTCCCCCATGCTTGGCTTTTTTTTTTTTTTTTTTGTAGAGATGAGGTCTTCCTATGTTGCCTAGGCTGGTCTTGAATTCCTAAGCTCAAGCAAGTCTCCATCTATGCCTCCCAAAGTGCTAGGATTACAGGCATGAGCCACTGCTCCTAACCTCAGTTACTCTTTGATACTGTCTGTTAAATTTCGTTCCTAGGGGTTTGACAAGGTTTTGTGAAAGCTTAATAAGCCAGTTTGTCCATAAGGCCATCATTGGTCCCATTTTCTGATGCCATTTGAGAAAAGGGGTTTGTGTAGAATTTAGTTTCTTCCTGGAAGCCCCAAGGAAATCTACAAGTATTATGATGAAGTGGAATTATGTGTCTCTCATGATGAAATGCATCCCAGAACTGAGTACCACATATTCTTACTCGTAAGTGGATCCTGAACATTTATCATAATACTACAGAAAGGGATTGGCAGTAGTGGGACATTGCCAGGGGAGGGAAAGAGGGGGTAAGAACCCAACATCAGTAAGGGTACCTGATCCCAAACCAGGCAAAGTGAGGATCAATGGGAAGCCCAAACTTCACCTGTACCCTGTACGATGACCACTTATGTACCTAATCCCGAATTGTGTCCCACATCTTTAAAATAAAAACTAAAGTAAAATATAATAAAATATGCTTAAAATAAAAAAAAAAAAGAAAAAGAATTGCATCTCCTTCTGTTTTTCTTTTTTGTTTTTTTGAGTTGGAGTCTCACTCTGTCGCCTAGGCTGGAGTGCAGTGGCATGCTCAAGGCCACACCATCGTCGACCTGCTGGGCTCCGGCGATCCTTCCACCTCAGTCTTCCAAGTAGCCAGAACTACAGGCGCATGCTACGACGTTCTGCTGTTTTTTAAATTTATTGTAGAGATGAGGTCTTGCCAAGTTGCCTGGGCTGGTCTTGAACCCGCGGGCTCAGGCAATCCACTTGCCTCGGCCTCCCAAAGGCACGGGATTACAGGCTGAGCCACCGAGCCTGGCCTCATCTCCTTCTGTTTAACTGGACTCAGAATTCTAGGACAGAGAAAAGAAGAAAGCTCTCAATTAGAAGCAAAGACATGTAATTACTCTAGAATGGAGCTGGCCTTCCCATCCTTAAGACTGGGGAGCGGTAGTTGGGGCTCATTTGTGAAGAGCTTCATTTGTCATCTTTTGGATAGTGCTGTCTGTGTTACTAAAGTCTTCTTTGTGGGTTCCTGGACCAGGAATATTAACTGTTACCTCTGGGCCTTCCTTCTCAGGATTCCAGCTTTCCCTCCTGGCCAGAAATGTTCAGCCTGGATCCATTCAGAAAAGGTAAGACTGTAACTTTGCTTCTGACTTCATGCCTGTCCTCCCTGTGATGGGCAGCTGTGAAGGCTGTGAAAATCCCTCCGCAGTGCGTAGTCCTTTGGGTGTTTTTCTAAAATCCTTTCCTAGCTTTCCTTTTGCATGGTGCCCATAACCAGTGCCACCTCCTGCCCTGGCCTTTATGTACATAGGCCACCCCCCTCCCTAGTGCTGTCTTCCATGTACTCACTGCTTACTGAAATTCTATTTTTCTAGGCTGGTGTTTTATACCATCTCTTCCATAAATCTTTCCTAATTCTGTCAACCAAGTGCAATCTTTCTCCAACTTTCCTCAGTACCATTTACATACTTTTTTGTGCCTAGTCTATTCTGAATTAATCATTGTATCACTAGATGGGAAGCTCTCTGCAGCCAGGGCCTGTTGTACTCTTTTGTCATGCATAGTACCTAGCACAGCATTTTGTACATGGTAAGCCTTAGTAAGCACTGGTAGAAGTGGTTTGAGTCATTGTTATATTAGTGGTCTTAGAAACTCTGGCAGGGCTTGAAATTAGTGCTCTCCAGCAGGTGGGGTACGGGGTTTTCATAATGGCAAGATTGAGCCATGGCAGGCCGTAGAACAGAGTTCAAGGGTCTGCTTATGGGAAGTGATATACATGGTGAGGACTTCAGGGGCCAGATTCTGAGAGCTTTGTATGTCTTAGAAACATGACTTTTTTCCTTCAAGGGACTGAAGAGTAAAAAGTCTGTAGCCTGTATTGAAGCTGACCCTGAGGCTCCTATCTGAGCATATTTTACAAATTAAAGAGAAACATAGCCAAACTTCCATAACTGCTGATTAAATAAATCTTCCCAATTGTGTCTCTTCTCCAAGTTATGTTCCTGGAAGCTTGGGAAACCCTGACCAAGTGGTGTCCTGTGTGATCCACTGAATGGAGCCAGAAGGAGGGCTGGATGTACCAGGGTTCAGAGCAGCTTCTTCCTGCCTCCTTGCTTGTCCCAGCCACTCCATATGTTTTCATATTGCTTGAAAAAATTAGTTTCTATCATCCTGACTTTTTTTTGGCTAAGAAGGGAAAAAGTGAACTTGAGATTAGTGTGACGGCACATTTTTTGAGCTGAAAATTAAGTTTCAATTGCTTTGTGTTTATTTACTACCCAGCAGACTTTGTTGTCTACCCCCTTGTAAAAGATGGGTGAATATAGGTTCTCTCGTGGTAGAGTGTCTCTGAATTAACAGTACTGGTTTTGTGAAGAGATGGAAAAGCCCAATAAAATCATGCTTCTCCTTTTTCCTACATTCTCTTTTTTTTTTTGAGTTGGAGTCTCACTCTGTCGCCCAGACTGGAATGCAGTGGCACGTTCCCGGCCACTGCAGCCTCGACCTGCTGGGCTCCGGCGATCCTTCCGCCTCAGCCTTCCAAGTAGCTGGAACTACAGGCGCGCGCTACCATGCCCGACTAATTTTTTGATTTATTGTAGAGATGAGGGCTCACCAAGTTGCCCAGGTGGGTCTCGAATCCGCGGGCTCAGGCAATCCACTCACCTCAGCCTCCCAAAGGCGCGGGATTACAAGCTGAGCCACCGAGCCCGGCTTTTCCTACATTCTTTAACTTTCTGACAGGATAGGGAGATGGTCCAGATGAAACAGTATTGAGGGAAAATTTCTTTACAGTTTTGTGGAAGGCAGCATAGCTTCACTGAGCAAAGGCTCTGGGTCCAGATGCTGGGCTCATCTCACAGTTCTCTCCCTCACTGGCCAGGGAGGCTTGGACTGGTGTCTCTGTGCCCCGTTTCCTTATGATTTAAGTGGACCAAATCATAGTGCCTGTCTCATAGGGTTGTTCCAAGGATCAGATGAGTTAATACATGTAACAATCTTCAAATGGGGCCTGACCCCTTGTAAATTAAAAATCCATGTTATCATTAAGTAGCTTCAGAACATAAAACAGTCTGATTTTGGACCTTGCTTTCTGCACAGGTAAGGCATACTTAACAACAACTATTTTATGCTTGAAGATCTCAGGGAAAGCAATTAATTAGAAAAAGTCACTGCCTTGAATATTTTCTTCAGACATAACTATTTTTCCATGGTTTCCTGATTATGAGGCTGACGGCCTTCTCCTGTCTTCTGAATGCTGGTAGCACTGTGGTTTGTATCATGACGTTGGCAACTGGTTGTGTTGTCCAATTGTTGTATAGGACTAGTTTTTAAAAAAATGCTCTTACAGAGTTTTCTTATATGATTCTTTGTTCCTCATGATGAGATTATGAGCTCAGTAGGGTATAATGAGCCTTTTGAGGAAATGTAACATGGTGTGAAGCTTGAGGCTCCCAGGTAATACTGGTGGGATTGAATTCAGTTCTCACCAACACTAGCAAACTGTTCACTTACCTGATCCTGTTTCTTCACCCCATCTTCAGTGGTATAGTGAAGATATTAGATGTAGGAAAAACACCTGGCTGTGGTCTGTACCCACTCCTTAGTCTTGGACATGGTATGCCCTTGGTAAATGTGAATAAGTTGATCTATTTAGGGTGTAGCCCTGTAGCCAATGTTTTGCTGGGGAGCTGCAGCCTGGTCTTAGCACGCAGTATACTATGAGGCTGTATGATTGAGCACCTGCTGTGTAGGAGACATTAGGGTGAAGACATATATTTCAGAGATGCTTCTTCATACTCAGGAGCTTATTGTCTCAATGGGATGGGCCACGGGCCACTTGATAGTTCTGATGGTATTAGATTTGTGGATGGTGTGCACTGGGTGTTGTAACTGGCTACCATGTTTCCTATTATATAATTTCAACA
Organism: Tarsius wallacei; assembly: GCA_963574415.1. Taxonomy (NCBI): domain Eukaryota; kingdom Metazoa; phylum Chordata; class Mammalia; order Primates; family Tarsiidae; genus Tarsius; species Tarsius wallacei. The sequence goes on along the minus strand of CAUYQG010119948.1, from coordinate 1,592 downwards.
GAACTGCCAGCATCGCCCATCCAGAACACTCATGTGCCTGATAAGTTACCTGCTACTGCCCTGCCAGCATCTGATCAGGGCAGGTGTCTGATCTCTTAGCTGTAATGCCATTAGAATTAGACCACAGAGAGCAAGCTGTATCTTTTATAGTCAGCAAAAAACTTTGAAGAACACTGGATCAACAGCAAGATTGTGCATTTTTCCTCTGGCTACATGGTAAGAAGAAGGCTCAGTGATGTAACAACTTTCCCTCGATTGCTGAAAATGCTTTATGAGATAATAATCACTGAATCGGCCAGGCTCAGTGGCTCAGCGGCTCAGCTTGTAATCCCAGCACTTTGGGAGGCCGAGGCAAGTAGATTACCTGAGCTCGCGGATTTGAGACCAGCCTGGGCAACTTGGTGAGACTTCGTCTCTATAATAAATAAAAAATTAGTTGGGCATGGTAGCATGTGCTTATAGTTCTGGTTACTTGGAAGGCTGAGGCGGAAGGATTGCTACAGCCAGCAGATCAACGCTGGGGTGGCTGTGAGCTTGCCACTGCACTCCAGCTTGGGCAACAGAGTGAGACTCCAGCTCAAAAAACAAACAAACAAAATAATAATCACTGAATCATTTATTCTTTTATTTTTTTAAATTCAGCATCCCTGATTATGAATGAGGACCCTCCTCAAACAGGAATGGAGAGGTTTAGCTGGTCATTTCCAACCTTAGTTTTAGGGCAGTTAGTTTCAAAATAAACTTAGATTCTAGGCAGTTCTAGAATCTAGAAGATCCTACAAGCACTTCTGTTATAACACTATATTTGTTTTCCGTAAAATATTACCAGAAAGAAGGCTTATAGGAAAAATTGTTGGGACAGTGCAACCTTATGTTGGTGCCTGGGAAGATGCTTTGGATCACCTAGCACAGCATAAGCAGCTCAGCATAGTGTTAAAAATATACAAAGAGCATTCTTTTTTTTTTTTTTGAGTCGAAGTCTCACTCTGTTATCCAGACTGTAGTGCAGTGGCATGCTCATGGCCACCGCAGCCTTAACCTCCTAGGTTCAGGTGATCCTTCTGCCTCAGCCTTCCAAGTAGCTGGAACTACAGGCACATGCCACCATGCCCGGCTAGTTTTTTGATTTATTGCAGAGATGAGGTCTTACCAAGTTGCCCAGGCTGGCCTTGAACCCCTGGACTCAGGCAATCTTCTTGCCTTGGCCTACCAAAGTGCTGGGATTACAGGCTTGAGCCGCTGCATCCAGCCTCAAAGAACATTCTGATGAGAACAGACCTGGCAGTCGCTGAGGCAGCACAGGTGGAGGTGGAGCTTGGAACCAGCTGTACTGTGGGGAAGGAGTGTGTGCAGCTGGGAGTGTGGGGGAGGAGGGTTTAAGTGCAATACTTGCCTTTTTCCCCCCAACATTTTATTATGAAACAAAAAATATTGCAATGTTGAAGAAATTGTATACTGAACATTATATACCTACCATGTCAGTTCTTTACGGACACTTTATTTTAAATTAAAAAAAAAAAAAAAATATATAATAAAATTTAATTTAGGGTGGTTTTTTTGGATAACAAATTAATACCCCGAAGTTTGGCTGC
>CAUYQG010119947.1:0-12860 GCA_963574415.1 Tarsius wallacei | reverse complement strand
GACAATAGCGGGAAACTGTGGGGACCTGGGGATGGGGCAGAGAGGTGGGATTGGCAATAGTGGGAAACTGCCTGGGGAAGGGGGAACACCTCATCAACAGGGGTACCTGCACGGTGAATATTTGAATACCTAACCCTGAATTGTACCCCACAATTTAAAAAAAAATTTAAAAGAGGAAAAAAAAATCTTTGACAAGTGCACATTCAAAAAAAAAAGAAAAGAAAAGAAAAGAAAAGAAAAAGTCACTTACCTTCCTTTGCACTGGGTAACTTATACTACAAAGACCTAATATTTCTTCCTTTTCTCCAGCAGAACCCATTTCCTTCAAATTCAGGTGTAGATGAAAGAGTAATTGATGTCTGTGTGGAGCCAGAGGAACTCACAGTTGAGTTGTGGGTATGTTACTGTTCTGTGTTCAGACTATCTGAGGAGACACAATCGTCCTAAAGTGGGTGGAGACCGTTGTGAGCCTCAGTTGGTACAAAAGGCTAGGGGGAGGGGAAGAGTTGTCAAATGGATTGAGGACCTTAAAGAGAAATTAAGTTAGTTATTAGAGCCCCTCAGGGATCCAATGGACTGTGGGACTAAAGCAGATGCCAGGGTTAAGACCAGAAAGAGATTGGTTCTTGGTTACTGGGCAAAGGAGGGTCTAGTTCAAAGAATTTCTGCATAGTCCAGGGAACACTACTAACTTGGGATTCATAAAGCTTCAAGAAAAGCAGCCTCAGCTTAAAAGTGAGGGTTGGCCTGGGCCCAGAGTAGACAAAGCCTCTACTTTTCCTCTACTTTTTTAGAGAAAACTAGCTCAATCCATTAGAGTGGAATAGTATAAACGAACAATAAAGGTAAGTAATTTAAAGGGTCAGAGGATGAACAGTAGAGAATAAGAAGGGTGAAACAGATGGTTGCTTTGAAGAGACTAAGGAGCAATTTTACCCCAAGATTGCACTGAAGTGGAAGAAAAATAGCAAATACCCTTCAACTGACCATAAATATGTTCTATTGCAACTGATAGTGGGGTAGGAAAATTACTGGAGAAATGAATGGCAAAGGGTGGGCTTTGGAGACAAAATGTTGATTTGTTTTCTCAATGGTGGTAATCCAATGTTACCTAGAGACTGGGAGCAGAGGTGGGATGTTTGGGAAATAAATTCCCTGATTTTATTCCCTGACGACTTCCAACATTCTATTAGTGCCTCCTATTGAATGAACCTGACCGAAAGCCAGAAATCAAGAAAGCCCATTGATGCAGCTCATACAAGTTGGCTTCCTGGTCAGAAAGCAGAATGAAGAAGCAGGATGTAAGCATCTAAAAGAGGGAAATGAAGGCTTATCTAGCATACTTACTTCAGGCCTACATTATTAGCTCTATTTTACCATTTCAGATGAGTAAATGGAGACCCAGTGACTAGTCAGAAGGTCCTATATTAAATCCAAAGATCTGGCTCCTCTTATGAAGTATCATCCACGATTTTTTGAGAAGTCTATTATCTCTTTAGTCAATGGAGAACTTGAAGGTCTCTAAGGTCAACAATGATGTTTTATAGACTGACTGAATAAAATGAGATCCTAAATATAGAAAATAATTAAGTTGTACTAGCATTTTATCAAAGAAGTAGATGAAATGTTAATCTTTACTTTAAAATCTATCTGCTCTGTAACACACATTATTTGCTATTATACCAGCAGCAATATTTTTATTCACGATGCCACACAGAATTACAAAACAAGATCTCATGTGTGACTTAACTGGTAACTGAACAATTAGAATGCATGGTGCATTCGGAGAACACTTTTCTAATGTTTATGCTTGCCATCAATCAGTATCATCCCTTCATTTGGAGCTCACTTTATGATGCTATGAAAAAAATACTACTTTATGAATTAATAAATACTACATTCTAAGACAGAACATAAACTATTCCATTGTTGTAAAATCATTTGCTTCCTGTTCCAGAAATATCATTAAAGGCAACATTGGTCTTCTTCCAGCTAATTAGAAAATATGCATATCTACTCATTTCATTGATGAAATCTAGAAATATATTTAAGAAGATTCAGGAGGTCCTTTGGTTCCATTCCTTGGAGGGATGGTGTAATAGAAATAATCATTCATAATGAAAACAATCATGATCAAAGTCATGCTTCTTTAATATTGAAAGGACAGCATGCTCCAATACTTTGAACAATCTGGTTTAGGGAATTTAAGTCTCTTACTCAGATCCCAGAGGTATTTTCCCTGAATAGGAATCTCATACACACAAATTTTCTGTTGGGACTTTAAGGGTAACTTCAGCATATGCATCATCTGGACAGAACTCAAACGTATTTGCATGTGTTATGTATATAAATAATTATTGTGGTGTCCTTTCTATACAAAGATGATACTGCTGACCAAAGTCACTCAGGCATGTTTTCAGAGATAGATGTGCTCTCGGTATTAGGAAGGTTTCCTCTATTTAATCAACATATCCTCTCTGCTCTCCCTGTGATCAATGAAGCACAAGCCCATGTGACTCAAATGAAGATTAAGTTTCTGACCTTGGCTTCAGTGATATTGTGATCTAACTAAGCTAACTGCTTTCTCTAGTATAATCTATCTCTGAAAACTTTCCAACAAGTTTTGGACACTAAGATGAAGATTAAGGACCAGAAGAAATGAAAATCATATTGAGAATACAGTATAAAAAAGAATGGAATGGATTAATCACTAAACTGGTCCAGAGAGTTATCTGCTGAGCAAAGTCACAGGTCAGAACACTGATAGTCAATTCTGAGTAGTGGTAAATTCAGATACTAAAGGTAAGAACAAATCTATGGGTCATATGTAAGTATAAACGCCAGAGTTGGAACATGCAAAGAAAAACGTTTAGAAGCAGCCAAAAGGTAGAAGCTAGGTTTAAGGATAAGAGATAGCAGAATGAAGACACCCCCAAATAGAGGAAAATTGGAAGTGTGAAATCCAGAGAACCTGGAATCAGAAGATCTGCAGAAACTGAAGGTAAAAAATAATATAGGGAAGAGATAAAATGCCAGTAACAATGAATAACCTCAATCTAAATTAGTTTTGCTGTCCTCGGTCCATAACTTTGATATACGTTTCTATTGGGGAGTTTTGTATAAGAAGGTGTACAGTTAAAGGACTCAGTGAACTACATCGAAGATATATATAAATGCAAGCCAAAGCAAGGAAAACAAAGTGATGATTATTTATTATTACTGGGGATTTGAGCTATATATCCCAGTGCAAAAGTCAAGTGAACATGGTTGGAGCACATGAGGTATTTATTTCCTTTTTCCTGTGCTAGAGTTTTAAGTGGTCCTCTTCCCTAAACACAGAACTACTTCTGAGAACTTTATCTTTCAAATGAGACATTAAGCATGCTGGCCAGATTTAGAGGAAATAGCAAAATATCAAAACATTTATTCCAAACAGGCTTATGCTTATTCATCTTCCAAAGACCTTATACGTTAGAAAATCAGATCCAATTAGTGTTCAGGAATTTGATTAATCATCATCACTGCTCTTCTTGGGAGATGTTTTAGTCTGTTTTGTGCTTCTATACAAGAATACCTGACTGAGTAATTTCTCAAGGACAGAAATGCATTTTTCACAGTTCTGAAGGCCAGGAAGTCCAAGATCAAGAAGCCAGCAGATTATGGTCCAGTTTCTCTGCTTCCAAGGTGGCCTCTTGATTACTACATCCTCTGTAGGGGAGAAACTTTGTGCCCCCTCGTGGCAGAAGGGCAAGAGAGAAAGAACTCACTTTTGCAAACCCTTTTTATAGCAGTATTAATTCATTTAAGAAGGCACAGTTTTTAAGACCTAAACACCTCTCATTAGGCCCCACTTCCCAACATTGCTGCATTGGGGATTAAGTTTCCAACACATGGACTTTGGAGAAGACAAAAACACTTAAACCAAAGCAGGGGAAGTGAGATAATAATAACTGAAAGGAAAAAATAGTTTTGAACTCATTTCCTTAAAGGTCAACTGTTCACATGGTATGGAAAGCGTGGGATCTGGTCATAGAAAATTTGAACTTTCCCCTGCATAGTGGTTGTGTTACCTAGGAAGTCATTTAAACTCTTAGAACTTCAATTTACTTGTCAATACCATGGCTATACTACTGCTATATATTTTTTTAAAGATGGTATTAATATCAAATGATATAATATATTTACATATATACATATACATATATGCACTGACCTCTGTGTCACAAGACATAAATTAGGTGAACACTGCAGTTTCCCCAGTTTACTGCCTGGAGATAATTTATAGGCTATAACACAGGTAGTGGGGAGAAGTCTAGTCTCACACAGAGCTTGAATAATTTTTGTTCTCATCAACCCATATGGAAAACCTCATGTTTCAAGGGGCACTTTGTAGGCTAATCAGAAGGATTTCACCTCAGTAGTTGGGAAAAAATAACAGTAGACCAAACAGTGCTGTGGTCCTGCCTAACACGTATTAAAAGCAAGATCTGAAAGTATAAACTCTTTCTAACTACTTAACTTCACTCCAGAACAAAGCTGAAGAATATTTATAGACAAAAATATCCAGCACTTAAACAGTAAAAGCTCACAATATTGGGCCTCCAAACAAAAGTTAGCAGGAAACTGATGAATGGATAAATAAAATGTGATATATCTACACAACAGAATATTATTTGACAATCAAAAGAAATAAAACATAATATGAGTGGACTTTGAAAGCATTATCCTAAGTGAAAGAAGCCAATCATAAAGGACCACATATTGCATGATTCCATTTATATGAAATATCCAGAATAGGCAAATCTATAGAAACAGAAAGGCTATCTTGGCCTGGAAAGGGTGATTAAAGGTAGGTAATAGTTATGAAGTGTAGGCTTTCTTTTCTGGATAATTAAAATGTTCTAAAACTAATTCTGGTGATGCACAACTCTGCAAATATACTAACAAAATGAATTTTACACTTTAAAGGGGTAAATTTTATGGTATGTGAATTACATTGAAACAAGGCTATTAAAAATTTACAAGCATTTAAAAACCACAAAAATATTACATATAATAAAGAGTGAATTTCAATCAGTTGAAATGTAAACAAAAATGATATGGACAATAAAATTAGTAGACAAAGACATTAAAATAGTTATTATAACCATATTTCATAAGTTCAAGAAACTTGAACATATTAGGTGAAGATATGAAAGGTGTAGAAATGACCAAAATTAAAGTTTTGGAGTTCACAATTACAGTAACTGAGATAAAACATATATCTGAAAAAATTAACAGTATATTAAACACTGCAGGAAAAAATATTAGAGAACTTGATTACAAAGCAATAAAAGCTACTCAAAAAAATACAGAAGGAATGAAAGACAGAAAAATTTTGATCAGAGCACCTGTGAGATAACTTCAACAAGCCTAACAGATGTGAAATTGGAGGCTCAGAAAGGTGTTGGTAAAAAAAAAAGTTTTGAAAAAGTAATAGCTGAAAAATTCCAAACTGAGTAAAAACTGAAAACCCACAGATACAAGAAATCCAAAAAAACTCCAAGCTTAAGCTCAAAAACACAAAGAAAACTGCATGAAGGCACATCATAATTAAATTACTTAATGTCTAATGATAAAAAGAAAATGTAAAATTAACCAGAGTAGAAAAGACATTTTATGTAAATAGAAAAAATATGGATTAAAACAAATTAATAGCTAGAAACAGTGCAAGTGAGAAGGCACTGAAGCAGCATATTTCAAGTGCTGAAAAAACAAAATCTGCCAAAGTAGAATAATATGCTCAGCAAAAATATATTTCAAAAATGAATGTGAAATAAAGGCTTTATCAGATATACAACAGCTGAAAAGATTAATCACTAGTATAACCTGAACTACAAGAAAGGTTAAAGAAAGTATTTCATACAAGAAGAAAATTATACTAGATAGAAATCTGGATCTACACAAGGGAATGAAGAGTACTGGAAATTATAAGTAAGGGGATAAATATAAGTAAAATTTTCTTATTATTTATATATCTTTAAAAGATAATAAACTATTTAAACAACAACAATAATGATGTATGGTGGATTTATAATATATATAGAAATAAAATGTGTAACAATAATAGCACCAAGACTAGGATGAGATAAATATAAATATAATATTTTAAGGTTTTAATAGTGATATAATGTCATTTGAATGTTCATTGTGATAAGTTAAATAAGTACTTGATAACTAATTTAAAGCAACCACTAAAATAACACAAGAAAGTTTTAGTTAATGAGCCATAAAAAGAGATAAATGGTATAATTTAAAATACTCAATCCAAAAGAAGACAGAAAAAGAAGAAAAGGAAACAAGAAACATACAAGACAAAGCAAAACAAAACAAAATAAAAAACAAATAGCAAGATCATAAATTTAAACTCAACCATATTAGTAATTGTATGAGATATAAAGAGCTGAAAAATCCCAATTAAAAAGTAGAGATTTTCACACTGGATAGAAGGCAATTATATGCTGCTTTAAAAAAAAAGCTCAGCTTGAAGACACAAAGACTAAAAATAAAAGTAAAAAACTATGAACAATATAAGTTATAAGTTATTGTTATAAATAGTTTGTTTAGGGCTGACATTAATCAAAAGAAACCTACCTGAAGTGGCTAAGTTGATGCTGGGGTGGCCACGAGTGTGTCTCTGCACTCCAGCCTGGGTGAGAGGGTGAGACTCTAACTAAAAAAAAAAAAATTTACACATAATGAAAACTAGGGATTTACCCCAGGGAAGTAAGGTTGATTTAACATTTGAAAATCAATGTAATTCACCATATTAACAGGTCAAAGAAGAACAATTAGATGATTGTCTCAATGAGTACAGAAAAACATTTGATAAAAACTAACATTCATCAATGATAAAGATTCTCAGTGAACTAGGAATAAAAACAAAAAACAAAACAAAAACTTCCTCAACCTGAGCACAGGTATATACAGAAAATCTACTGTCAACATTATACTTAATAGTGAAAGTCTTAGTGTTCTCCCCATATGATCAGCCACAAGGAAAGGATGTCTACTCACACCATTTTCACTCAACATTGTACTGGAGGTTCTAGCCAGCACAGGAGGTGAGGAAAAAAAAAAAGACATCTCACCTAGAAAAAAAAAAAAGTTAAGCTGTCTTTATTTGCAGACACTATAATCCTTATAAATACCTTTTGGAGAGAGTCTGGATTAAGATGGCCAACATGAGGCAACTAGAGTGAGTTTCTCCTACAGAATAAACAAAAATAGAGAGTTTCCTCAGCACTCAGAGAAGAATGGATCCAGCAGGATGCTCCATGAGTCTCCAAAGGAGTGATAAAGAAGGAGAAAAAAATCCACTGAATTGAGCTGGAACTGGTCAGACTCTTTCCTGTGTAGTTCATCACAGCCTCTGGGCACAGTGGAGAAGGTGAGTGATAGAAATTCAGGAGATCTGTGCTCCTTCTGTGAATGTACAGCGCTCTCTGGGCCTTGTGGGACCCCAGCCTCTCACAGGAAACTGCCTCTTTCAGAGCTGAGCTCTGCCATGGAGTGGTGCAGGAAATAAGCCTTGAGCAGTGTCAGCTGCCATTTCCCAGGAACTGAACCTTTGCAGGGTGGAGTGGCTGCTTTCCAGCCAGCTTGGGAGGAGCAGGCCCCAAGGGCAAACTCTGTAGCTGCAGACAGTTCCTGGCTGGGTGGGTTACGTGAGAACACCTGAGGCCCCGAAGCCAGCTGTACCTTGACATCACAGATAGCCTGAGGCCAAGGCAGGAGCTTAGTGGAATGTGTTGCCATAGCAACCCATCACTTGCCTTGTGAACACTTCTGTACCTGCTCTGTAAAACAGTATTACCCCAGTGGCCTGGGACTCCCTCCTAATCCCCACTGAGGCAGCTAAAATCACACATTTGTGGGGTGCTTCATCCCCTGCAATACTCCACAAGGCTCAAAACAAGATGAAAAACTTGGGAAATTCCCAGAGCCCTGCCCTCAGTCTAGGCTGGCTAGGCATTTCCTTGGAACAACAATTGCCAAGAAAAAAATCCTACAGACACCATTGTAGCCAGTTTTCTTCCACAAGTGTCACCCTAACCAAAAGGAAATTGTTGAAATTCCAGGTATAGAATTCAAAAGGTTGATTATAAAATTGGTCAAGAAAATTTTGGAGAAAATTGAAAACCAACATAAAGAAATAATTAAAAAAAAATCTTATTCAGGACATGCATAAGAAATACTCCAAAGAACTAGAGACCTTAAAAAACAAGCTGAAATTCTGGAAATGAAAGTAGCATTTATGGAAGTACAAAATGCAGTGAAAGTTTTAACAATAGACTATAACAAGCAGAAGAAAGGATCTCAGATCTTGAAGACAAGGCTTTTGAATTAAACCAGTCAGACAAACAATGAAGAGAAAAGAATCAAGAGAATGGAACAAGGTCTCCAGGAAATGAGGGATTATGTACAACATACAAACCTAAGAATCATAGGTGTTCCTGTGGAAGAAGAGAAAGCAACAGATTTAGAAAACCTATTTGAGGGAATAGTGGAGGAAAAATTCCCTGGTCTTGGCAGAGATCTAAACATCCAGATACAAGAAGCCCAAAGAAACCCCAGAAGATTCATTACATGAAGGACGTCCCCAAGGCATATAATCATCTGGCCACACAAAATTAATGTGAAGGAAATAATTTTTCAGAGATGTGAGACAAAAGCATCAAATAACTTACAAAGTTAAACCTATTAGACTAACAACAGATTTCTTAGAAGAAACCCCACAAGCCAGAAGGGAGTGAAGCCCTATTTTCAATCTCCTCAAACAGAATAATTGTCACCCAAGGAGTTTGCATCCTGCAAATCTAAGTTTCATAAATAAAGAAGAAAGTCCCTCACAGACTTTCACTGAGGAAATTTGTCACCACCACTGGCTCTACAAGAAACATTCAAAGGAATCTTAAACACTGAAACAAAAGGTTGAAATACACTAGTAGAAAAATGCTGAAAATTATGAAGTTCACAGGCTTTATGAAACACCAACACAATAGAGAAAATAAATAAGCAAAGCAACCAGATAACCAGTATAAAGAATAGAATAGTACCTTACATACATATTATTATTAACTCTGATCATAAATGGTCTTAATGCCCCACTAAAAAGATATAGACTGGAAGAATGGATAAAAAAAACACAACTCAAATATCTGATGCCTTAAGAGACTCTCTTAACTCACAAAAACTCCTATAGATTCAAGGTAAAGGGGTGGGGAAAAATATTCCTTGCAAATGGAAATGAAAAATGAACAGGAGTAGCCATTCTCATATCAGATAAAAGACTTTAAATTAAGAACAATAAAAAAGACACAAAAGTTTATTGTATAATGATAAAGAGATCAATCCAATGAGAAAACATAACAGTTTTAAATATATATGCACTTAACACCAGATACCCCAGTTTATAAAACAAATTAGGCAAGACCTAAAAAAAAGTCAACAGCAGTACAATCATAGTGGGAGACTTCAACATTCCACTGACAGTAATAGAGAGATCATCAAGACAGAAAGTCAACAAAGAAGCATTGAAGTTTAACAGGACTCTAGAGAAAATGAAACTAACAAACTTCTACAGAACATTCCATCCCAAACGTACAGAATACCCATTTTTCTCATCAGAACATGGAGTATTCTCTAAGATAGACCATATGATAGACCACAAATCAAGCCTCAATAATTTTTTTAAAAAAAAGAATCAAAATCACATGAAGCACCATCTCAGACCACATTGGAATAAAACTAGAAATTAATTCCAAGGACAACTCCCAAAAGCAAATGAAGATATGGTATTTAAACAATTTACTCCTGAATGATCTTTGAGTCAACAATGAAATCAAGATGGAAATTGAAAAAATTCCTTGAAACAAATGATGACACTGAAACAAGTTACCAAAATGTCTAGGATACAGCCAATACTGTGCTCAGAGGAAAATTTATAGCACTTAAAGCCTAAATTAATAAGACTGAAAAATCATATATTGACAACCTAGCATCATATCCCAAGGAACTAGAAAAACATGACCAAACCAAACCCAAAGCTAGCAGAAGAATAGAAATCATGAAAATCAGACTAGAATTATATGAAATTAAAAAACTTACAACAAACTGATAAAACAAGAAGTTGACTCTTTGAAAAGACAAATATAATTGATAGACCACTAGCTAGACTAAATAAGAAACAAAGAGAGACGACTCAAATTAGCTCAATCATAAGTGAAAAGGAAGACATTGCAATGATATAATGGAAATTAAAAAGATAATTTAAGACTGTTATGAACAGCTCTATGCAAACAAGCTAGACTGTTTAGAGAAAATGGGCAAATTCTTGGAAACAAACAACCCCTCCAACCATGAATAAGGAAGAAATAGAAAACCTAAACAGACCAATAATGAATAGTGAGTTTAAAACATAATAGAAGGCTCTCAACAAAAACAAAAAGTTCAGGACCTGATGAACTCACAGTTGAATTCTACCAGACCTTCAAAGAAGAACTGGTACCAATTTTACTAAAACAATTCCACAAGATTGAAGAGAAGGGAATCCTCCTTGACTCATTCTACAGGGCAAAGTCTGAAACAAAAGTCTGGAAAAGACAAAATGACAAAAGAAAACTACAGACCAATTTTCCATATGAACATAGAGGCAAAAATCCTCAAGAAAATATTAGCAAACCGAATTCAAGAGTACAATAAAAAAATATACCATGACCAAATGAGTTTTATCCCAGGGAGGCAAGAGTGGTTCAACATATGCAAGTCACTACATGTAGTGATCCACTGCATAAACATAACTTCAAATGAAAATCATATAATCCTTTCAATAGGCAATGAAAAATTATTTGATAAAATCCAGTATCCTTTCGGTATAAAAACCCTCAGCAAAATAGACATTGAGGGAACATTTCACAAAATTATAAAAGCTATATACAAAAAATCCACAGCCAATATCATCCCGATTGGAGAAAATTTGAATGTATTCCCCCTCAGAACTGGAACAAGGCAAGGATGCCACTTTCACCACTATAATTCAACACAGTACTGGAGATCCCAGACAGAGTAATCGGACAAGAAAATACAATAAAGTGTATCCAAATTGGAAAAGAAGAAATCAAACTATCTCTGTATGCCAACTATAAGATCTTATAGGTAGAGGATCCTAAAGACTCCTCAAAAAGACTCCTGGAATTGATAAATGAATTTGGTAAAGTTTCAGAATACAAAATCAACACACATAAATCAGTAGCACTGCTAAACACCAATAGCAACTAAGCTGAGAATTAAATCAAGAGCTCAATTCCATTTACAATAGCAGCCCCAAATCTAAAATTCCTAGGAATATATTTAACAAAGGAGGTGAATGATCTCTACAGGGAGAACTACAAACCTCAGATGAACTAAATTGCAGAGGACACAAACATGGAGTAATATTCCATGCTTATGGAATGGAAGAATCAACATTAAAAATGACCATATTACCCAAAGCAATATACAGATTCAATGCAATTCCTATCAAACTACCAACATCATTTTTCACAGAATTAGACTAAATGATCCTAAAATTCATATGGAGTCAACAAAGAGCCAGAATAGCCAAAGCAATCCTAAGCAAAAAGAACAAATTGGAGGCATCAAATTACCTTACATCAAATTATACTACAAGGTTATAGTAACCAAAACAGCATGGTACTGGTGTAAGGGCCGACACATGGAACAATGGAAAACAGGCTAGAGAATCCAGAAATAAACCCAAATACCTACAACCAACTGATCTTTGACAAAGCAGACAAAAACAAATACTGGCGAAAGAACACCTTTTTTTTTTTTTTTGAGTTGCAGTCTCACTCTGTCACCCAGACTGGAGTACAGCGGCCGCTTCCAGCCACTGCAGCCTCAACCTGCTGGGCTCTGGCGATCCCTCTGCCTCAGCCTTCCAAGTAGCTGGTACTAGAGGCGCGTGCTACCACACATGGCTAATTTTTGATTTTTTGTAGAGACTCACCAAGTTGCCCAGACGGTTCTCTAACTCGCGGGCTCAGACAATCCACTCACCTTGGCCTCCCAAAGCGCTGGGATTACAGGCTGAGCCACCGAGCCCGGCGGGAAAGGACACCTTATTCAACAAGTGGTGCTGGGAAAACTGGATAGCTACATGCAGAAAAATGAAACTTGATCCCTTTCTCTTCCCATATACAAAAATTAACTCAAGATGGATTAAAGACTGAAATGTCAGACCCAAAACCATAAAAATCCTAGGAGAAAACCTAGGAAAAACTCTTCTGAACGTCAGCTTAGACAGAATTTATGATTAAAACTCCAAAAGTAAATACAACTAAAGCAAAAATAAATAAGTGGGAATTAATTAAACTAAAAAGCTTCTGCACAGCAAAAGAAATAATCAATAGAGTAAACAGGCAGCCTACAGAAGATATGAGAAGATATTTGCAATTTATACATCTGAAAAATAACTAATATTCAGAATCTACAAAGACCTCAAACAAATCAGCAAGAAAAAAGCAAATAACCTCATTATAAAGTGGGCAAGAAACATGAACAGACAACTCTCAAAAGAAGATATACAAATGGTCAACAAACATAAAAAAATGCTAAACATAATCATAATCAGGAAAATGCAAATGAAAACCACAATGAGATATCACCTTAAACCAGAATGACCATTATTAAAATGTCAACAACAACAAAATAGATGCTGGTGCAGAAGCTTTTTAGTTTAATTAATTCCCACTTATTTATTTTTGCTTTAGTTGTATTTACTTTTGGAGTTTTAATCATAAATTCTGTCTAAGCTGACG